>VDFB02125991.1:0-24744 GCA_007258455.2 Sequoia sempervirens
TTGTGTTGTGATAAGCAAATTGTTGAGCCTCTTTAGCCAACAAGGAGTTAGTGTGATTGCTATTTTCTATTGTGTTAAGAATAAGTTTGCAAGCCTCCTTAGCTGCAATTTCTTGTTCAAGGCATGTTAGAAGTGAGCTTTGTTTCAGAGATTTGAGTAATAAAATCATGAGCCTCTTTTGCCTTGGTCCAAAAGCTCAGATTTCCGTTATCTATGTTCTACTTTTATGATCTTTATTTCAGCTTGGAGTGAAGTGTGTAGGTGTTTGTTGAAAGAGAGATTATTGAAGTATTTTTGTCAGAAAATCTACCTTGTTAATTTCTAACTTCTCTTGCTCTGCTATTACTTGAGAGGTTAGGAACGTCTTTAGTTTAAGTTAGTCGTAGTTGAACTTCTTATATCAGAAAATCTTAGCTGCGGCGTTTGTGTTTAAAAAACCTTGTGCTCTAAGCTGATCAAAAAGATAGGCAACTTAGTTTTAGTTTCTTTTCTTTCAAACACCATCAGCAAGAGGGAGCTTCCCCTCCTAATTTGAAGAGCAGTTTATCTGTGCATAGCTGTCCGTTTTCAAATCCGCATACCAGAGGTGCGAATTTAAACGCCAACATTGTCGACCACCTTTTGCTTAATTTTCCATACGTAGCTGCATGTTGGGACTAGCTGCAAGATAGATTGGGATGATGCTGACCGCATCAAAACAATCTACTAGAGTTCTTTCATGGTTGGCCAACACTGAAACGAGGTGCTCTCTAGAGTGGCATATGGATAGCTCTCCCAACCATGGTCATATGGCAAATATGGAAAGAAAGAAATCGCAAGATTTTCATTGATACATCTTTATCATTGGAAGAGGTGATATCGCTAATAGAACGGAGCATCTGCGAATGGGTGAATGTGCATGTGAAGAACAAAAGAAATCAATGTTTCACAAGATGGGATGATGCATTAATGAAAAGATGGACAAATCTAAAAATACCACTTGGTTTTCAATTCATGACAAACTTGAAGGAAAACAGGAAGAAGGCTTGGTGGAGCACCCCACCAAGTGGCAGGCTAAAACTCAATTTTGATGGTGCGTCCAAGGCAAATCCAAGGAAATTGAGAGCAGGCTGCATCATTACAGATGACAAAGGAAATCTGATTTGAGCGATTTCCAAAAAACTACCTATAGGATCTAGTAACAAAGCAGAGTTTGAAATGTTAAAAGGACTACAATTTTGCAAGATAAAGGGCATAAACACACTGGATATCAAAGGGATTCATTGATCTACATCGAGGCAATTTAGAAAAATCAAATTAAAAGTTGGAAGTTACAACTAAAACTAGACTGCATTTGGGAACAGCTGCGAGGACTAAAGGAATTTTCAACTTCACATGTGTTCCAGGAATCAAATAAGGCAGTAGATTTCCTTGCGAACTGGGGTGTCATACAAAATGAAAGTACCGTCATCGATGATAGAGCCTCTAGCTGGCAAGGATTGGATGACATTTTAGTTGCAAAGAGGACAGAGAGTGATTGATACCAGCACATCTAGAGCATAGAGATTAGAAAATACCCTCATCATTGGCGCATGTGGCAAAAGACAAATTGCTTGCTAGTACAAAATGCAAAATGACAATGCGAGACAATTAATGGTACTATGAAGATCTAGCATTTCATAAGATTCATTGAGATTTTATGCAAGAACCTAGGCAGAATAATCCAAAAAATAACGCTATAGAAAGAGGTTGGAATACATGCAAAAGAAGGAAGCAAAGCAATGGCAACCAAAGCATTGCAGAGCTGGAGTGTCCTTATAATGTTGAGGACGCTAAGACCCAGGTCAAAAGGATTTTCAAAATCATTGAAAGCGGGGTGGATGAGGCAGTACAGAAGGTGGTTGGATTAGAGAGCTGGTCGGGTGGGCATGTACATGATGGAAAAATATACAAACTCTTCATTTCCAATCTAATTCAGGCAACAGGGAAGAAGTCGCTAGCACAAGTACTCGTAGTGGCAATTCTTAACCCAGACCAAAGGCCAATGGCTCTGGAGACTATATCAAGGATCAAGACTTTGTCGAAAGGTGGTCTAGTCATAGACGTATTTGATGCAAACACAACCAAACAGAAAAAGATCACCGCAGAGGTACTATAGTTGTACAAGGAGGGCTTGGAGTGCAGCAATATGGAGACTTTCTTCTTTTACATCAGTAACTATGGAGATGTAATGATCCCTTGAAATTTTCACGATATTTTCCGGTTTGACAATGCAAGCATATTGTCAAACAGTTAACATGCAATTTGTAAGCATTTCATCAAATAGTTACCATGCAGTTTGTTCTGAGATAAATAATAATTGATATGGCAAATATGGAATACATAATGCTGCTGCTAACAGGAGTCTATATCAGATATTTAATGATTCAGAAATGTCACCACTCTGATTCAATTCGAATCACCCAAATCACCATTACAATTCGAATGCTCAAGATAACTATGCTTATATTAAATATGCTGCAGCAATGGTGTAATCAGATCAGAAATTGATATTCATATTATCATTCCAGATAATGACATTTATTTCTTTACAGGTACCTCATAAAAATAGCAGAAATCATTACAGGTCTTTATCAATTAATTGCAGATTACAATTCTGACCTGGCAATTTAAGAACTCATACACAGCACCTTATATTGATCACGCCAGCACATAGGGAATTTCAGCCTCTTTCACAAAGCACGGCACCTTCCTGGATACTCACGGCTCCTCCAAACATCCACGCCACTAATAGTTTCCAACGCAGGACTCAGGACAGCAAGGAGTCATAGTATATGCTCATGGAAATCAACAACACTTCTATCATTCATTAAAGGTTGGCAGCAATAGAAGGAAGGAGTCAACCTCTTTTCAATAGCAAACGAAGGTGGCTCTAGTATAAAACCCACGGCCTCTTTGAATATTCAATTGATCCTTTTCTTAATGCCAAAACTGATATAATCAACCAGTATGAATGATGAATAAATTTGTATTTGGAGTAGCTGGATAAATCGTTACTCCTGCAAATTTGTCTCCTCTTTTCAATAGCAAACGAAGGTGGCTCTAGTATAAAACCCACGGCCTCTTTGAATATTCAATTGATCCTTTTCTCAATGCCAAAACTGATATAATCAACCAGTATGAATGATGAATAAATTTGTATTTGGACTAACTGGATAAATCGTTAGTCCTACAAATTCGTCTCCAATGGAGACTTCACAAATTTGATCAACTTCCATAGGCTAGGGTGGAATTGTTTCACCACTGAAACCCCAAAACTTCAAGCCCGAGAACTCTCAGCCATAAATAAAGAAATATAAACTCCAATGATGAAAATGAGCCTCCAAAAATGAATTCATATATCTTCCCATGTGTTGTACCCAAAATTAAAATTTTTGCTTCATTAAGGCATTTTGTAAAAATGGTAAAAGTCTTGTCAAAAACTGTCAAAAAAGTGAGAAAATGGAATTTGCATGCCATGCATGTTGGTTTAAAACTCAAAATTTTGGAAATCTAACGATCCGGGTCTCTTCAGAGTGACATTGTCTTCAAAACTCAGATCTCAATTTTTAGGCCTTACTTTTTAGGGAAGTTTTTATTTTTAGAAAGTTCCTAAAACTAGATTTTTTCAAGCTTTTCTGCATTTCTTCTCAAATGGACACTAACAAATTTTTCTAAAAATAGAATTTTTGCTTCCAAGGCTCAAACTGATTTTGATTGATTTAAAATACTTCCTAATCCGGCTGGTCCAATCAGAATCGTCAAAAGATCAGTTTATCTCTAGTGGGTCTACTTTGCTTTTTCAGAAGCTAAAACAGGGGCTCTAAGGTCATCAATGGAGGATGGTCAACTACTAGGTATCAGATACAAGGTTCCAAACACTACACAAATTGATCCAAGGTGAAAGATGTTCGTGAAACGGAGAATGAAGGAGGGAAGTTGGACAATCTCAAAAATGGTAAAAATTTGTCTGACACTAGAGATGCTAGGCACCCTTGTCTAGTCAAGGCGCCTAGTTGTTCATGCCTTAGAATATTTTTAGTCTCTGACAATCGAAGCACGATCAACGGTGGAGGCAGCAAGCAAATGCAAAGCGGTGAAGATGGAAAGCAAAGCGAGAGTTGAAAAAATGATTAAAAAAACTAAGTTTGGAAAGTAAAGACACCCTAGCTAGCCAAGGGCACCCATCATTTAAAGCAGTCAAAAGCTGGAATTAGGATTTATGCCTCTAAGACATCTTTCTCATAATTCTTTTGGCTTCATTGCGGATCCATCAACAAGTGCACGAGAGTTTTTGAATGGCCTAATTCTTGGATCGAACAAAGAGGTTTTATCAGAGAAGCAAATCATGAAAATCATAAAAAATAATCTAACTCTAGGATCCTTGGGCACCCCAGCTAGCCAGGGGCGCCTAGGGTTTTGAGAGACCTAATTCAGTTTTTATGGTTTGCCAAACCAATCGTCTATTGCAGAATTCTTCAACCTTTCCAATGGATATCTCCGCCAGATCATCAGATTCATCAATTGCAGGCAATATCATATCAAACGGAGAATAGATCACGAGGAACAAAAAAGATCAAATTTGAAGGTTGAAAATCACGAAAAAATGACTTAACTCTGGAGGTTGAGCGCCCCAGCTAGCCAAGGGCGCCCAAGATTTTGAAGGCTCAGAATGTGTTTTTACAAGTTGCAGCCTCTAGAAGATTTATTCCGGTTTCAATCCAGCTTTGTAACGAATTTGTCAACTAGCTTAGAGGACTTGTTAAACACCAGTAGTTGTTGATTGAACAGATAGAGAAAATGAAGAAAAGAAATGAAAATCATGAAAATGGTTAAGTCTGGCAAGGTTGGGCACCCTAGGTAGCTAGGAGCGCCTAGGAATTCAAGCCACCAAATGTCGTTTTTGGGGCAAGTCACGTCCAAGAAGATTATCTCAAATTTTGTCGAGCTATCCAATGAATCCAACATCCAATTCATCGGACCTCCTGAACGGCCGGAATTGCGAATTCAACAAAAAGTTCACCTAAAGATCATAAAACATAAAAAAAAAATTGAAGAACATAAAAAATGGCTACCTCTGGGATTCATGGGCGCCCTAGCTAGCCAGGGGCGCCCAAGCTTTTGAGCCTCCAAAATCACTTTTCAGGATTCACAACCTCCAGAAGATTCTTTCCATATTCAATCAGGCTTCGCAACGAATTAATTAGCCAGTTCACGAGATTCATTAGACGTCTAGAATCGAAGATCGAAGGGACGCATTTTATCAAGCAAAATTTGAAGATTTTAGAAAAATATTCTACCTCTGAAGAGGAAAGGCGCCCAAGGTTCAATTCCTTAGAGAATTTTTCAAGTTTTATCATTCATCATACAAAAGGTGTCCACACTTGACGTTTCCGACTTCGGATTGGCTTTAAAGTTTTAAAGCTTGGAGAAGAAAGCGCTTTTCATCCTCAACACCTATTTAATAAGTCTTTTGCATTCATTTCACATATTTTGCGGGTTGGCCTTCAAAGGAAGAAAGATATACTTTTTTTCTTTTCAAGATTTAGACGCTCAAACGAGGAGCTTTTTCAGTTTTCTTCATGGATTTGGGATTGGCAAGAGTAGAGGCACGCTTTTTCATGATCCAATCTTCTAGGGCATTGCATTTCAAAAAAAGGTGGTCATCTTTTTGTTGGCGTTTCAATTAGCACCTCTAGAGTGCTTATTGGAAATGGTCAGCTATTGCCAGTGTTATAGTACTGCTCCTTGGGATTATAGAGAGAAAGATCCCTCTTTGCCGATGTAATGTGTAGAAAGGGTAGAGTAGACTAAGGTTCCTATCTTTTTATACTTAGCGGCAGGACACAAAGGTGCACAAACACAATGTGTCGTAGGTAAGCTTTTCTTTGGTTTCTGCAGATCTTAACTATGACTAAACTAGCTTTTAATCTATCCTATCTCCTCAAGATAAACAGAGCATGAGGGCATAGGAGCCGGAATGGATTAGTTGGATCACTTGAATCCGCCGTCTCCTTAGAATATGGCCAAGGCTCTGAACTCTCAGATATACACTGGAATAAGGTTTTATACAAGCAAACACTCTTTACGGTAAGTTGGATCTTTGACTTGCCAAGGAGGAGGAACCCCTGTTTGAGGTATAGGCTAGGAAACAACTTACTAGAAACAACAAATTACGATGACTTGGTTGACAAACTTGCTAAGGAGGAGGAACCCCTGTCCGAAGTATAGGTTGAAAGTCAATCCATTAAACAACATCACACGATAACTGTTAATAACAAATATCCAAGGAGGAGGAACCCCTACCCGAGGAGGGAGTTGAAACAACAAGCTATTTAACACAAAACGTTGAAAGGACTCAAATATTTGGATCAAAATGCAAGCGCCTTCTGATTTTCTTCTTCAAATCTTTTCAACGAGTTACAAAGATTGGGACATGCAAAGGCACAAAATCATGCACAATTGCTCATCAAACCAATTAACTCTCATCCAAGAGTGAACAAATAATCACTTTCAAACTTGTGGCAACAATGGCACAACAATTTTGCATAGTAAGTAAAAGTTAAACAAATAATGAGCCCAAGGCTCTTATTTATAGAACTCAAAGGAGTAGGCAACCCTAAAATCTCCTTGTGTTAACATTGAGTTCTTGCCAATCAGCAAGATTTATTTCTAAGAAAGGGGAACAAACAGTTAATTGGAAATCTACTTCAGTTAACTAAAACTAAACAAAGAGTCAACTAGAAACTACTTCAATTGACTGAAACTAAACTAAAGGTGAACTTTAATACAAAGTATGCCTCCAAAATAGACATCCACGTTTAGTGGAGATCTAAGATCCACAAATTATGGAAGTCAATTATGTTATCATGGAATCTAGTAGTGCTCGTTCCACAGATAACCCCCCTACGAAACTTGTCTGTTTCCTAGGTTCATGGATTTCAAGCACGTAAAACGAGGTGATTTTCAATCCACCTCAAAATGCGTTCCAAAGCCTCAAACAGTCAATTTGAGCATCCCCCTACGTTTGCCTCGCAAAGACCTTCGAAACGAGTACCTTCGCGAGCTCACTGTTGATACTTAGTAAAATTGTGAAAAGTGCAAGGGCGCCAAAAATCAGCGCCCTTGCACTTAAGTGATTTTTGTTTTGGTGCAATGGCGCTGATTTTTAGCGCCCTTGCACTTTTCTTCCAGACTTAGCCAATTTTTTACTATGGCGTTATTTTTAGCGCCCTTGCACTTTTCTTCCAGACTTAGCCAATTTTTGACTATAGCGTTATTTTTAGCGCCCTTGCACTTTTCTTCCAAACTTAGCCAATTTTTTACTAAGGCGTTATTTTTAGCACCTTTGCACTTTTTCTAGTTTTGTGCCACTTTTTATGCCTTAATTAGTTGCACAACTTTTGTTCATTTATAACACTCCCAAATCACTTTTAAGTGATTTTAATTGACTTTTAGTTCATTCCTCCACTTCATTTTGCCATGTTGAAGAGGTTTCATCGTTTTACAAAAGAGGCATATAAGTTTCATGGCATTGAAGAAACTCATTCTCCCACTCAAGTTTTCACTAACTCCTACACTAGAGTGATCTTCCCATTTGCCAAGGCGCTCAAACGTAACGCTTCTACACTTGCATTTGAGTCTTCAGGAAGAAAATGTCAGGGCGCTGATTTTCAGCGCCCTGACATCTCAAAGTTTATCTAACACCCCAAAGTGCAGAGGCATTGAAAATCAGCGCCACTACACCAAACTACCTTGCTCAAAGTGCAAGGGCGCTGATTTTCAGCGCCCTTACACTTTTCGCAGTTTTTAACTTAGTCTCTTCAAACTTGCTCTATTTCCATTCCAGACCCCGTTTCTCCGCTCCTGCATCGTTTTCCGTTCCTCGTCACTCGTTTCATGCTTGTTCAACATCGTTGCTCACTTCACGCTTCCCAATGTTGCTTTTTCTGCTAACACCTATTGATTCACCATCTTTGCAGTTCCTTTTGAGATGTCATCAAGTGATCCTGAAGGTGACATCTTTTGATCCAGTGAACTATCCCAGATCTACAAAGAAGCCGTCATGCAACAAGTTGAGGATGCTAGCTTTTCAAAAGCCTCAATGCATGTCATTTGTGATACACGGCTGACACTTGATAATCTCAAGACACATCGGGTGCAAGAAAATCCATTCATTTGCCAAAAGGCCGATCACAAGAGCTCACACCCTTGTAGATTACACAGTCGGCCCAGATGATGCGTTCATACAAGAGACCAAGAAGAAGTATGAAGACTCCGTGCCCAAAGCAAGGAACCATGAAGATTCTTGATCTCCGATGTTGAACATTTTGATGCTTTCCTCTATGCATCTTGTAAATAGTTTTTGACATCTTAAATGTCATTTTTCAAAATGTAATTACACCAAGTCTGAGATGTAATCTTTTGAAAACGAATTACATTTTGACTTAGTCAAAATTTATGTGCGATTTTCCTAAATTAACTCACCTAACTTTCCTAGATTTACTCTTCCCTCTCTTTTATAAATATGAGGGATTTCTATTGTAAAGTTTATCCTTTAGTTTTTGCAACGAAGTGCTGCTCAATTTGCAACAAATTGTGAAACTTTGTGTTCATGTTTTGTGAATCTAAATCTGATCATTAGAGGAAGAAATTGCATACCAGACTTTGCGTTGGATCGATTGTCTTTTGAATTTGATTGAGATCGGTGGTGATTAGCTCATGAAATCTGAAGGACTCTAAGTAATTCATGTAAACTTTGTGTTACATCCTTTATTTGGATTTATATTTGTGTTTTGTTTATCTATTGTTGAATGATCTACAAGACTTTGTGCTTGTAATTGTTCATGCTCTTTGGATACTTTGGTTGGATGATCTACAAGACTTTGCACTTGTAATTGTTCATGTTGTTCGAGGAATTGTTGCATCTAAGAAGACTTTTTGTTTCGAATGCAACATGTTGTACCCAAAACCAAAATTTTTGCTTCACTAAGGCATTTTGCTTAATTGAGTCTTAATCTTATTTAAAGTGTGGTGATGAGTGCGTTTTGGGGTTTTAAATATGGAGTTGAATTGTCGATTACTATGTCGGTCTATTCTTGAAGAGATTTGAGAAAATAGAAATCACGAGCGAAAAACATCAAAATTTTCTATCTGGAAGGGGCATATTAAAATAGAAGCCCTATCTTTTTCTGGAGACTCCGGATCCTGTTTTTAGGGTTTTGTCACCTCCGGTGATTTGTCCAGAAGCATCCACGTCTGACTTAATGAGCTATCAAACTGTCAAAGCGGACTGTTTGCATTTGAGTTCACGGAAGGAATCTGATTAAATCCCGAAGTAGCAAAAATTAGCTAACAACTTGGAAAGCATTTGAGGAAAATATCTTTGGGTGCAGGGCGTAGAGTTTTGGTGAATGTCATCAAGATGTTTATCTCATTAGTTTCAAGCTTAGCGGCGCATCCATTCGGAGGGTGAATCTGGAGTTCTTTGAACTGAGTCAAGCGTTAGGTCAAATCCTGGAGTCAAACTATCTAGAGAGCAAAGAGCACATTTTGAGAAAGCCCAAGCTTTTTAGGGCCTTTAATGCTTTCTTTGGTGATTTGGATATTCCAGTAATATTATTAGGTGTTGCGTTGACTTTTCCGTTTACTTTTGTCTCAGGTGGATCAAAAGATGTCTACCGTGGAAACTTGCGTTGGAAGTTTTATATTATTTTATGCGTTTCCATATTATTTCGTCACGGAATGAAAAGAGCAACTTTGAAAGGCTCTTGTTTCCACACCCTCAGATGGCGTTTTAAATGTACCTTTCAGGAATGTCGATGCGAGCGAGCAACCCATGATGAACTGAGTTCCGATCCACGAAGTTGATACATCCAGTTATGAAGGATTTTGTTTTCCCTTCGTTAATCGAAGTTGAAATTTGACTAAGTCCCGAGGAAAAATAGCGGCTTTCAAAAAGGCGCTTGGATTTTTGAGCCTTCAGATGTCAGTTTTATGACATGCAGTATCAAGATATCATTTGATCGGTTTTTACTCAGCTCCGCAATGCACCTGTCAGCCAGCCAATCGGAGAAGTCAGTCAACCAGTGTCAGAGGATGAAAAGAGGTCCCGACAGAGGTTTTAGCCTAAATTTTCATGAAATTTGGCTAAGTCTGGAATTCGCCCAAGAGTTCAAATTTGAATTTTCGAAAGTGAGTTGAATGGACGCCTTAACTGGAGTTCTGACTGCAGTTAGACTGAACGATTTATGGGTTGTCATCTTCAGTTCATATGTTTGCATGTGGAGTGATCTTTCAGTTTGCATGTTCAGTTAACTATGTTGCATGTTCAGTTAACTTGATTGCATGTTAAGTTTAACTGAAGATAATCACTAAAAGTCAACTGAAGTTTGCATGCATGGCGAATTTGGTCAAAATTGAGAAGATTTTAGTGAAGATAACGCTTCATCAAATGTTAACTGAAGTCATGAAAAGGTCGCCATATTTAAGGTTGAGTAGTGAAGCATCAATTTGTGAAGCTACGCACTTTTTAAGGGATTGCAACTTTAATTCAAAAGGGTTGCTATTTTTAGTTTTTATTATATTGAAGCATGGCGCACTTGTTGAATGACAACTGAAGTCTTGAAAGGGTCGCTATTTTCAGCTTTGTGAAGTTGGCGAATTCACCTTTTGTCAACTAAAGTTCAAAAGGGACGGCATAAATGATGAAGCAAAATTTTGTGAAGTTGACGCATTCAACAAAGATTGTTAACTGAACTTCTAAAAGGGTCGCTATTTTTAGCTTATTCTTTGCATGAAGATGGCGAACTCTTATCTTATTCTTGTTGTTAACTGAAGCTATCTAAAGGGCACGCCTTAGGTTAGATTGATGAATCCAAAGAGAATTTGAAGATGGCGAACTTAAGACAAGTCTTAACTGAAGCTTAAGTCGCATGTTTGAGTTTTAACTGAAGATGTGAAAGGCAAACCCTAATGCGCCCACCTTTTGAGCTTGTTTATGTTCCAGTTAACTGTGAAGGGGTCCAATGAGAAGCCAAGCGCCATTTTAATGCATGCTTGCTTTAGTGCGAATTTCTTATGATGAAATTCTATATATTTCAAGAGTGGCGTCCATTATTGCATCATCTTTTGCTCTGAAAGCTTGTATTCTTTTGAGCGAACAGCAAGCTTAAGGTGATTCAGGTGTCCGTTTTCAGTGTTCTTCGAAGCTACGAGCTTAGATTCTTCAGAGGAAGTCAATTCTAGACTTCATTTCCACTTTGCATGCAGGTTTTATAAAGATTCAAAGAAGAAATTTGCAGATTTTTCAGAAGCAGACAAGCAAAACTTTCTATCTTCTGTCTTATTTCTTCTATTTCTCACCTTAGGTACTTTCTTCGCATGCCAGAGTAATTCAACACATTTTCAGAATCTGTTCATCTGGGTTCTCATATTTCAGCGTTTGCAACAAGACCCACTTCTTAGATTTTTTCGAGAAAATCGCCCCGTAGCCTTCATTCTGAAGCTCTGAGCCTTTTTCCGAGAATTTCTTTGCATGTGGGCTTGAATCACATTTTTTCGAGAATCCAGCTATCTGGGTTTGTTCAGAATTCAGTTGTGCACAAAACCCATGTTCCAGAATTTCTTCGAAAATTTCTCCTGTCAGAAGCTATTTTTAGCCTTGTTCAGAGTTTTTCAGAAAGTTCTTCAAACATATTCGACTTTACAGTCAAAAGTCACCATTTTCAAAATGCAGTTCAATCTCATTGATTACAAGGTGAAATCAGTCCTTACACATAATTTCACCAAGACTTCAGATACGGACCTAAATCATGTTTATCCAGTGGTCAATCTGAGCAGTTTAGAAGGTGTTAGCAGCAATTCGATGAGGAATCTTGAGCGTTCCGGGTTGCTGGCAGCAGCATCCATTCCTGTTTCTATCTTCGATCTTGAGTTCGTACTTGCTTGCATTAAGCATTATGACTCGTCTTCACGACAGATCAGATCGGTTGATGGAAGAGGTGGTTTGCAGTCTCAAGCCGAAGGACATAGAAAGATGTTTTGCTATTTCTCCTCGCTCAGATAACTTTACTGTTGATCTTGAAGCTTGTGAGAAGATATGGGATGCTGATCATCAACGTTCACAGAGAAAGGTTGCTCAGAAATGGTTGACAATTCAGAAAACTAACTTGCCTAAGAAGGTTGGTCGTGGTGAATTTAAAGGAGAAGTTGCTGTTTTGATCACCTTACTCAATCGAGTTACCGGCCAGTCAGATGCTAACACTTTCCGTCCATGGATGTTCTACCTGATTACCAGAATCCTTGATGGCACAGAGCGTTTTGACTGGGCTATGTTAATTAGTGATTGCTTACATCAGCAGATTTCCAACTTTCTCAAGCATCACGAGTTTCATATGATATCTTATTTGGTCTACTTGGTGGCATTTCAAGGTAGTTTCAGACTTCTTAAAACCAATGGTACTCTCGGTGTTCAGCATATTCATGAATATTATCCACAGCTAGAGTTTTCTCAGTCTGAGCAGGACTTCCGAGTGGTGAATGATCACTTTGCCATGAGAACCGTGAGGGATCTTGATGATGAGATGCACATTCGTATTTCAGCCGAGGCCAAATCAGCAATGGAGACTTGGGCAGATTGGTTCATACAGTTTCCTACTTTCACGTACCTCCGAGTTTATGGTTATGTTGGAGAGCCTCTGATGTTGCCGAGATATCCGTCAGACAAGATTGTCTTTATGGAGTTCCTCAGGCAAATGCAGCACGTTCACTTCTTTCTTCGTAGTCGTCATAAGGCTGCGGCAAATTTTCCATTCTCATTGGGAATTTTCACATGTGATGCAGCAACAGATGCCAGGCGTATGTCTACTGAGATAGAAAGGTTCAAATTCAAGCCTTATACTGAGAGATGTTCCTATGATCCTCTTGGACATTATGCAAATCGGTTAGAGCGAGGGATTGCACATGCGCCAGCACTTGAAGATTTCTGGGCAAATTGTGAAGATGAATTCAAGGTCCGTCGTCGTCACTACTGTAGACTTACTGTTGGTCAGCTCTCTGATTACTTGTCAGAAGATGTTGATGGTTTGTCAGATGATGATGGTGAAGTTCTTCTCAATTCTTATGTTAAGGATCAAGTTGCTAGGCAGCCACTTCGCTCACCTGATTGGTATGCTAAAGAGAATACTTCTATTGAAGAGGTTTCCAGATCAGTTATCAAGACTAGTAAGTTGTTCTTGGAGAGCAAGCGAACACGGAAGTCAGTTCCTGTAGCAGAGCCGCCAAAGGATGTTTCTTCGTTGCCTTCTACTTCTAGAGCAAGACCCAGAGTTAAAGCCATTATAATACCTCCGGAAGGAGTTAGACTCAGTGGAAACACAGGGAAAAGAGCTACTGGGAAAAGGAAGCAGAAACAAATTGAGAATATTCCTGAGATTCCAGTAGAGACAGTTATTCAAACTGAGCCTCACGTTTCACTTCCTAGTTCACCTCACGTTCCGCCTATTGATATAGATTCTGAGCCTGAGCCACAAATTCAAGCAGGATCGGAGACAACTGAAACACCACAGGTTGATACATCAGGGACAGTTTCTCCACGAATTGAAAATATTGTTCAGTCTTGTTGGCTCGAAAAGTCTTTGGGAAGACAAAGGCGTGAACCGTCATACAACCTTGATTTGTCAGAGTTTGGTGAGCCCTATCAGAAGAGATCAAACAAGAAGATTAAGAAGCAAGTGCACATCGAAAAGACCCCTGAATCAGAGATTGTGATAGAAGTTGCAGTGCCTCCAGAAGGTAAAAGCTTGGATGAGGTCGAAGTGGGTGACTTTACATTCACTAAGTCAAATCTTGGCAGGACCACACGAGAGACAGATGTATCTCTTCTTAAGATTGTTACCAATAATCTTGAAGAGCGTATCACGAAGGATGGAGAAGATAAGGCTTTACTCAAAACTGAAATTAGTCAACTTCGTCAATACATTTCTGATCTTGTTCATGGGAATCCAAATAGAGCACCGGTTCTTCCTCAGCACACACCTGCAGAGAAACGAAAATTGGATCAGTTGGTCAGTCATGGCAGACTTTTGGATGATTGGATTGACAGTTTAGTTGCTGCTGGTAAAACTCTTCTTACAGATTTATATCAGTTGAGGAGTGAGGCACACAAACTCCGTCAGGGTATTCAGTTGCTGGATATTGCAGTTGCAGAGAGCTTGGCAAAGGATCGCGTTCTTGTATCTCAGTTATCAGTTGCATGCGATGCTTTGGAGGAGATCGAAGATCAAGAGAAAGTCCTCACTTGGAAAGAGCAGCACCTTCTCAGAACAGAAATATGTGAGAAAATCTCTTAAAGTTATTTTCGAAGATGGCGTAGTTAGATTGCTTGCACTTGTCGATTAACCGTTATTCAGTCCAGTGTCATTATCTTCGAAGATGTACACGCGATATGTTGAGTTAAGGAAAAGTTCAAGATTAGAAGCGTTTTGACAATATGAAGAAGGTGAACTAAATTAAAGTGCAGAAAATGTTTGATGATTGCAACCGGTTTGAGAAAGTGAAGAATGCAAAGATGGTGTACACACAATTCACGAAAGTGGCAGAGAACTAAAAGCGGTATTATTTTTAAGCGACATCAAAGTGCAGGATGTGAGAGTCGATGAGTTCTTAATTGAAGTAGACCAGTTGACATGGGTATTAATCGATTAGAGCGATGCGATTAATTTCTAGGAGTTGAGTCTGGCTGATGAGTTAGCCCGACTTCAGTCTTGAGTTCCATAGCGACTTAACTTTATCTTATCTCATCCTTTGATTATCAACAGGGAGTTAGGGTTAGGGTTTCCGATTAGCGAAGGTAGTGGCAGTTAACTGCTTTAAATAAGGGCGTTACATGCTTGCACATTGTCAAATGGAGTTATTTGTACCGGTTAAAGCTGAGGGGTAGTTGCCAGTTAAGCTGTATAGTTCACTTCACAGTAGGGTTAAGAGTAGCATGACTTGCATGCATTGCAAAGTAATTGAACTCAAGGTGATTTTAGGGTTACCTACACCTTGATGTATATAAATAAGAGCTTTTGCTCATTTGTAAATAACTTTTGCTTGAAGAGAAATATATGTTGCGCCTACCTTGCCCTCAATATTGCTCTTTATGGTATTTGTTCATGTGTCTTCATTATTGCAATTGATTGTTATGCCACATAGGGTTTCGAAAGATTGTAATGCTGGATTCTTCCATAGTTTAGAGAAATCTGTTTTGTGAATCTTTTATTGTTATGATCGAACGTTATGCCACACAGGGTTTCGTAAGATTGTCATGATAAAACCGTTTTGTGAAGTGTTTACTATGCTGATCGAGTGCTATGCCACACAGGGTTTCATAAAGTTTTCATGGTGAATCTTCTCTTAGATTAGGAAAATCTGTTTTGTGAATCTTTTGTGATTACGATTGAGTGTTATGCCACATAGGGTTTCACAAAGATTTTGATGATAAAAGCTGTTTGTGAGTCTTTACTATGCTGATTGAGTGTTATGCCACATAGGGTTTCATAAGATTATCATAGCAAATTCTCAAATCTGTTTTGTGCTTAATAAACTTGTTCAGATTGAGATGATAGTTGCGCCACCTTGCCTTCAAGTAGAGAATCTGAATGCGTTTATCGTCCGATAGTCATAACCTTGCTCCGTTTCCTCTTGCTCTGTTTTCCTGAGGAGATTGGATAGATATAAGTTGTAGTTTAGTTGATTTGCGAAACCAGAGAAAACTCAGCTGCAACGTGTAAGTTCTTTCAAGAAAGCCTTGTGCCTCTAGCAGCTGAAACAAAAAGACGGGACATAGTTTTAGCTTATTTTCCTTTGCAAGTACATTTGTCAAAGCATAACGAGGGAGCTTCCCTCCATAATTTGAAAGAGCACTCATTGTGGTGTGCATAGAACGATTTCATAACAACTTGCTGCATCTAAGAAGACTTTGTGTTTCTAATGCAACAAACGATACATTCTTCACAAATCCACCATTGAAAAAGCTACGGAACGACTTTGCGCCTTCGTGAGCTTTCCCTTTTCTTTTATTTGTTTATTGTTTATCACTTCTAGTATCTCTACGCTTTTCTTTGACAAGATAGAGATATTGGCATTACTACTCGTTGAACGTTTAAGTTTATTGTGAATTAAGAACTTCCAACAGTGAAGCATTGTAAACATCTTCTCTGAAAAAAGAGAGAAGGATGAATGTGACACACCCCCCCCACTTCGTAAGTATTGTGTACATTCTGTAATTACTTTATTTGTTTTACTATAGCTTCTGTCAACAGTAAGAAGGGCGCCTCCCCTTTCTGAGAGGAGAGATTTATATCTCACATAGCTGTGGCTGAAGTCCTAGTTGTGTAATCTATCGAAAAGTTGATTACATAATTTTCACCCAACAAATTAGACATCCTCAATTGGTGGGATCTAACAATGCATGATCTGTGGGACGTGGAGTTAACTTGGAAAGGGGCATCAAGTCAACTCCAGTCGCATTTAATGCCTTTCTGGAGGGTAGAACGTCCTTCTTTGAGGTGTCTTCACAACTCACCACTAGTCAACAATGTCTCTATCCATTCGTTGACTTCTTCAACCTCTGGGTAGTTAATGCTTTGCAAAATGATGACGTGGCGCTTTAACATTACTTTGCCTGTCATGAGTTGATGTTGAAAGTCAATACACTAGGCAGCTACTTCATCGAACTTGGTAGACAAAGCTACTACCTTGGCCAACTTGCAACCATCTGGATCGTCAAGGAAGGTGTTGTGGATGACATCTTTGAACTGATTCTGCACTGTAACTAGCTCAATGTATTCTCCTCCCTCGCGCTGATATTCTATGTGAGGGAAGGATATTACCAACGTTCTCGCGAAGTTGATAATATTTGCGACAACCCTTCAGTACTCAATCAACTCTACGGAATTGACATCATAGGCTTTCACCTTGTATGCCAGCTGTTCTTTCCAAGCAAAAAGGTGTTGCTTGTTTTTCTCTGAGAAGACTGATTGATATGCAAATTGCAAGTCTGCAATTGTGACTTCATCCCCTGGCCTCTTTTCTGCTATCCTTTGCTCCGATTATTGAATCTTTGCACAGAGTCCATGTGCTCTATCCCGTAACTGGTATAGATTCGCTAGTATGCATTGCTCTCTGAGAAAAAACTCCACTTGATCTCTCAAGTATTTTCCATATGTCATTAGTTGTTGATGGTTCTGCTCTGCGGGAAGATCTAGCAATTCCTGTGGTAAGGCCGAGACGTTCAGGGTGTTGTGCATCAAGCTAGAAATGTACATCCTCAACTGTTGGTTTTCAGCCTTTAAGGTTGCTTTGTCCTTTCCATCCTTAACCATCCTCTCTTGGGCACTCACTGAGGCGATTCTGAGAAGGTCTACCTCCACCTGACGTGTGGTCTTTCCGAGGTTAAGTTTGGACAATGTGAAGTCCTCCACTTGTACCTCATGTATGCTTTTATCCTCAGGTGGGGCAGCAGTCTCTATGATGAACTCATGCTCTGCATTCCTTTCCACGCGAACTTGCTTTTTCAACTTCTTTGTTGGCATGTCTTGTGGGACATGGTTGAACTCTGTGAAGTCAAGTTCATAGGAGGGCCTTTCCCTCTTCCTTCTTAGGAAACCCTCAAGCCAGATAGAATCCTAGCTAGCTTCGTTGGAAGGAGGAATATGGGGCCCTTGAATGCTCGATGAATGAGACTGTGTTGGAGTGACGTCTCTCGGTGGCGAGTCCAAGTCAATGGGGACTTGTGACTGCTGTGATGGCGGTGATGTAGGTGGCTCTGTTTCTAACATAGGCATCGTTTCTGCTGCTGCTTCTTCTACTATTGGCTCTGCTTCTTCAGGCTTTGTCTTTGCAGTGACTATCTCTATCATTGGCTCGAGGGCAGCAATTCCCATGACTATCTCAGGGGTATGTGTGGCTGTCTCCACGTATAACTCCTGTGTTCTTCCCCTTGTGTGTCCTGACATCCGCATCCCTTTGGGAGGATTGCACCACTGCTTTTGCCTGGGCTTCTTTCTTGACGTGGAAGGTAGTGTAGATTGAACCTATGGCGGCTCTGTTTCTAGGAAGAATTACCTTCCCTATCTTCTTACTGTCTAGGTAGAGTTGACTGTTCTTGACAACTCTACTCGTTCTCTCCTCTATAGATGGGTTTTCCTTTGCATACCAATCCACTCTTCCGAGTGGTTGTGAGTCCACTGAATCTATGAAGAACGAGGGGAGAATGACTTCCCCTTCATCATGAGATAAGCTCTCAATGTCTTCTGACATAAAGTCAGCTATTTGTGAGAGCCTGAACCTGCTATAGTTCCTTCTTCGTACTTCATACTCATCGTCACAATTGACCCAGTAATCTTCCATAGAAGATTCATGTGATGAGCGTTGCTCAAGAGGCACCGCATAGAGACCTCTGGGATCACATGACCACCTCTCAATGAGGTACTCGAGATTGAGTCTCACCGTTTCTTGGCTCATCAACTTGGCATTTGCCGTTGTTCTACATCTAGAGAGTCCCATCTGAATGGGAAAGTTCACAGCTGGCTTCTTCTTCAAGCGTAAGTGGGTGTGAACTTCAGCCAACTGCCTTAGGAATTCCATGAAAACTACCCTATCTGAAGGGTAGCGTGGCATCATGGTAAGGTGACTAATGTAGCCATACACACGTATGTAGGTGAAGGTAGGGAATTGGATAAACCAATCCGCCCAGTCCACCATTGCCTCCTTGGCTGCTTGTGAAATTAGCACGTGCATCTCATGGTCGAGATCTCGTATAGTGTGCATGATGAAGAGGTCACTTGTCCTTTTGAAGTGTCGCTCTGCTTGAGTAAACTCAAGACGTGAAAAGTGTTCATGGACCTTCTGCACACCTAAGGTCCCCACATTGTTTAGTATCCTGAATTTGCCTTGGAAGGCAATTATGTATACCAGGGAAGAACACATGTGGAACCTATGAGCCTCAAGAAACCCGGTAATCTGTTTGTGGAGTGTGTCACTGATTAGGGTGGCCCAGTCATAATGTTCCCTTTTGCTGATAACCTTGGCAATGATGTAGTACATCCACGACTGAAACTGATTGCCCTCCTTCTGTCCAATGATTCTGCTGAGTAGAGTGATTAACACTGCGTACTCGTCTTTGAATTCTCCTCGTCCAACCAATTTAGGCAAGTTGGTCTTTTTCACCTTCAACCATTTTTGTGCCATTATTCCTTGGAATTTATTCTTGGCTGCCTCAAATGATCTATCACATTTTGTCACTGATATAATCACATTGGTAGGGCATGGTGGAATATCAAAACATTTTTCAATGTCCTTTGGTTTCAAACTACAGATTACCCTCCCATCCACTGATCTGATTTCTCTCATAGTAGGATTGTAATGCTTAATGCAAGCGATTACAAGCTCCACACTCTGTAATGTGATGGGGATGGACGTAGCTTGAAGCAACCCGGATTCCTCTATGTTCTGTAATGTGATTTGATTCATGCCCTCCAAGTCCTCTAGATCATTGGATTCACTTGATGTAAGTCCGTGTCAGTCGTTTTTAGGAAATCATGGTACAAGACCATCTTGGTCTTGTATTGCACCTGAGAGTACTACATCCTGAAAAACTTTAAGATTGACTGCACACATGTCCCTGTTCTGACAATTTTCGAAAACCCGTAAAAAATAGTGCCTGTCGAGAAGTACTTTTCCGGAAAAAAACTGGCACATGGGTTTTGTTCGTGCTTCAATGCTGAACAAAACCAGTTCCTCGAAATTTTGATTCTAAAACTTTTTCGGAAAAACCCCCAAAAATAAGGGCAGCAAGTTTGTTATTTTTGGAAAATTTGACGAGATGGGTTTACTAGAAAATTATTTTGATCTTGCCCAGTTGGTCAGATTTGTGATAGCTTTCTGATTTGTGTGACATGCAAGAAAACCTAAGACAAGAAAAAAGGAAGTAGAAAAGAGGTGGATTGGAAGTTTTTATCTGTCTCCCTGAGAAAATTTGTCTCTGAATCCAACCTCTAAGAAAAAACCTTCTTGTGCCTCTGATCTTCAAAAAATATTGAAGAATTGTCAAAAACCTTTGCCAGATCTTAAAAGGACGTCCTTGAGAGCTTCTTGTTGTTTTGATCTTCAACCTGCAAAAGAAATAATGAAAAGGGACGCCTAGACTTGTTTTACATTGACTCAAGCTTGAATCCTTGAAGTTTGGGTGCCTAACTCATGATCTAAGCCTGATTTGGCCTGATCTAGAGTTCAAAAGGTTGATTTCCACTGATCGTGGGATGATTTGGCCAAGTTTGCCTCCAAAATATCTTAATTGAAGTCAACAAACTTTGAACCTTTTAGGCGTCCATTTTGAGTTTGAGTGTTTTTTCATCATTTTTTCATGTTGAATGACCTCTGTTTGATCTTCGTTGCAGATTGATTAGTTGATCTTGAGCAGCTGCTGATAGATTCATTATCGAGTTGGATCTGTGCTGAAAAGATGTGCCTAGGAGATGCTAAGCCGGAAAAATGAGTTTGAGGCTCCAAAAGACTGAGCGTTTTTGTTCAGCAAGGGCACTTTTGCACTTGCCTTAGTCAATTTTCAATGTCTGTTCTTCAACTTTTCTATTTAGACCTCCCGTGCTCTGATTTGATATCTTCGTTAACTGACGAGTCGGACAATCTTGCTTGACGATTCATCAGGTGACCAGCTCAATCCTGAAAAGGATGGCTGGTGTCTCAGCCCCTAAAAGTCAGTTTAAGGTCTTAAGAAGCAAGGGCGCCTTTCTTTAGTAGGGGCGCTTTTGACTTCTTCACCAGTGATTTTGAAGTTATAAACCGCTTCAATTTGATCTCTGTCATCAAATGATTGCCTTATCGGAATCCTTCGTGATGGTTTCGTTGTCGAGGTTGATCCAAACGGAGAAGATCATCTTGGGGATCCTTCAGCCATTTGACAGCATTTAAGTGCCCAAAAGAAAGCGCGCCTTTCTTCAATAGGAGTGCCTTTTTCATGATACTTGGCACATTTTCCAGTGTTCTTTCGGTCTCGCTTTTTTGGCGTTTTCTGCTTGATTGCTTCCTTAGTTGATTAATCATTGCAATTGTTTGACTCATCTTGCAGGTTTGCTAACAGATTCATTGTGAAACTAGATCGGAGTTGGGTAGAATTCACGAAGACAACATTTCTTAACAGGTGACACCTTCATCACCCCATCCAAGGGCGCCTTTCTTCAACAAGGGCGCCTTTTCCATGCTACGCAGTCATTTTGGATGTTCTTCATAATAGCCTCTTTGCCTTCTGTTGACATGTCGGTGATCACTTCATCAGATGTTTTTGCTGAATATTTCGTTGTCGAGCCAGCAAGAGGACGTAGAGGATGACTGTATCGGAGGAATCAAGTGACTGCATTTGGCCCTTGAGATTCAAGGGCGCCCCTCTTTAGTAAGGGCGCTTTTAGCACATGTGCCTGAATTCTCCTTGGTAGCATTTCCAGAGTTAGCCAAATTTTAGCCTTTTCCAGATTTCAAAATCTCCTTCGTCAAACAGCATCCTTTTAATCCTTTTCTGCCATGGTTGCATTTTAGAAATAAAGCTTGCAAGTTGGCAAGTCCAATTGTAAAAGCAAGGAGATTTTAGGGTTCCCTACTCCTTGTTTGTGTATAAATAAGAGCAACCTTGCCCATTTTTCTTTAACCGTTATTTTGATAGCAAATTGCTAAGCCTATTTTGCCTTTAAGTTGTTATTCAATGTCTGTTCACTTAGTGTAAGAGCAAGCTTGCATGCCTGCCTTTTGCTGCAAGTTATTGTTCAGTTCATGTGTAATTTGTGTCAAGTGCATTCTGGTTTGATCGCTAAACTGTAAGCCTGCTATTACTACAAACCTGCTGTCCCAAAAGTGTAATCGTTGTAAGAAATTTTAGAAAGGAAATCTTATGCCTGCTATGTTGTTCTGATCTACTGTCTCAGATTTTGTTTTATGTGTTTTTCTTATATAATCTTTATTTCAGCTTGCATCTAAAAGTACAATGAGTCTTCGGGTGTGTGTTGGAAGAGAGTTTATGTGAGTTTTTGTGTTGAATCATTCCTCGTTTGCTTCTAACTCTCAAGCTTTGAGTTTACTTGAGTTGCTAGAAGCATCATTAGAGTAGGCCTAGTTGTAGTTGAAGTTCTAAAAAGGGAAAACCTCAGCTACGATGTAAAGAGTTTTATAACCTTGTGCTCTTAGCTGAGAACAAAAACATTGGCAAATGGTTTAGTTTACTTTCTTTAAGCATCATCAGCGAAGAGGGAGCTTCCCCTCCTAAATTGAAGAGCAGTTTATCTGTGCATAGCTATCTATTTCTAATCCACATTCCAGAGGTGCAAATTGAAACGCCAACACCATGAATGCTCCTCCAAAATACCTTTTCCCTCTCAAATATTAAATTTAAATATTTGAATTTGACTTTAGGAGGGAAATAAAAATAAAGTCTTTATAATATTATAAGTCCCACTTTAGTCACTTTAAATAAATATTAATTAATTAATATTATTCGTAATATTTCCTTGAATAGAATAATATTAAATAATAAATAATTAATTCCATTATTTTATTTAATGGCTTACGAGAATTAAATAAGCCCATTAATCATCTAGACTATCAATTGGAAGGGGACATTACAGGAGACCTACTTGCCCCCATAATCTGTGTGAGCAGCAGAATTAATTGATGGTATGCGTTCTCTAATGTCTCTAAGTACACCAACGTATTAAGATTTTGCTCAACAGAGCACTTGTACATTTTGTTGATTATCAATGAAAGGGAGCTACCCCCTTGGTAGTACTTATTTACCAAAAAAAAAAAATCAATGACAGAGATCAAAAGGATTACTATTAAAATAATTTTAGTTTAGTTATTACAAATTAATCTTGTCCATAATATTTATATTATCTATTGCTTTAGGGTTTGAGATATTGAGCATTAACGAAATTTAAAAAACCAAATGGGAACAATTAGATGACAAAATAGAGAAAATGATCTAAGCAATCAAGGTTGTTAGGGTTTTTGCTCGAGAAAAAGAATTGTGTAATCAAATCGTCAAAAACAGAGATTCTTCTACCAAAGAATCAATCTTTTTAGAGACATGCAAGGCCACCATGATGTGGATTGTAAGTTTTATCAATGCCATGGCTATATCATTCACTAGAAAAAAAAATCCAATTCTTTCATTTAAGGAAACCCACTTTCAACATTTTTGTATTGTTGCCATCTTTGATTGTTTGAATTTAGGTTCTTTTTGGATTCCATGAAGCATTGTTATATATTTTTCGATGTGCTTATTTTTATTACCCATCCATAGATTTGGGCCTAGACTTTGTAAATTTGGTTTAAGTGTTCTTGCAGAGGAGAGACAACTACTAGAAGAGGGAGAAGAGGAGTTTGATAAGAAATTTTTGTTGGGTTGTAATGCAAAGAAGGCAATGCACCTCATTCCTTGTTAAAATATGTGAACAGATTAAATGCACAGAGAATTGAATCAAAACAGACAAAATAACACAGCATGTACCCTGGGAAAACCCTCCTCTTGAGGGAGAAAAACCCAGCAACAAAGATCTCTTATATATATATATATATGAAGCAACAGTGGCTATCTTTACAAATTACAGTGTGGTCTAACTCAAGACCAATATGCAGTACCTGGTAAAAAACACAGATAAGAACCTTTAGATCACACCTGGCACTGGCAGAACACAGAGTTGATAAAGTTCGCTTTGCACAGGAATATCAACACTTGTGCAGTGTTCGCACTTGCTTGTTGAGCTTGTCTCTATGACAGATTCGTACTTAATGAATGTCACTGTTCAATGATAAGTCACTGTTCAATGTGCAGTGTTCGCACTTGCTTGCTACTTAATGAATGTCGCTGTTCAATGCATTCTGCCTCTAATAGATTCGCCCTTTGTTGATCTGGAGAACTCAATAATGAACCTTGAATAAGTTCGCTTTAAACAATATTCGCACTGGTCAGAGTACGCACTCAAGAATACATATTTTATTGATTTGTTTCTTCGATGCACTTAACAAAGAATGGACAACCTGAATTCGCACTGAAATAACAGTTGTATTCGCACCTTTTGATCTCGATTTGTACACACCTCAATAAGTGAATAGACTGAACAACCATTATAAACATGGACGAATTACAGTCAATATATACCGGTTGAAGTTGGAGAGACGCATCCCTTCATAACCTTTATGTCGGCCTTTATAAAATCGCGTCTATTCTTTATTGAGGTCGGCCTTGATAAGTGTTTACACCTCTTCACAAGAGGTCGGCCACCTTGTGAATATCTTTAGTAATAGTTGTCTTCAGTTAAATATGTTCTAATAAAAAGAAACAACTTGATTTCTTTTATGTCGGCCATGAGATGAACATACTACAAGACAATGAATGTAAATTGAATAGCCAACGGCTATCTTCAATTTACGTCTTCCAAGAAAATGCTGAGCTGGAAGGAGCTACCGAAGCTGCTAATACATTAACACTCCCTCTCAGCTAGGGAGAGAACTTCCAGCTGCACAAATATGAAACATCTCAATATGATATCCATTACCCATCATTGCCTGCAATCAGATATAAAGAGAGAAGTATCACCTCAATGTGATAACGAACATCATGGCTACATCCATGTGTGAAATGGTATATCACCTCATTGTGGTATTTGACCATCA
>VDFB02125992.1:0-44397 GCA_007258455.2 Sequoia sempervirens
GCTGTCTTTATACATCAACGTAGATTTACTCTGACAGGACTTTGCCCCCTGTTAGGCCGCTGTTTTTCTCCTTTAAACGTAAATGGTAGAACCCATTTTTCGAAGTCTTGAATTGTGTTCTTTTCCTTTCATTCGGGCTGTGTTGACACAGCAGACAAGCTTTTTATATTTTTGGATATTTTTGTATACTTGGTTGGGTAGACTGTTTGTTTTAGTATACAAATTTTTGATCCTTGTGTCTATATCATGTATAGACTTTAGAGGTTATTTGTGTTTTGGTTGATTGCTATCAAGTTTTTCTATGCTTAAAACAATATTTAAATGTTTTCTTTTTTCATTCTAGTTTGGTTGTTTTGACACATGCATTGAGTTTTTTCTGGATAACTGAGTTGATAGTTTTTTTTGGTTTGCAACCCATTTATAATATATATGTTTTGAGGGCTGAATTTAAATGTTAATGCACACATGAACTAAACCTGATCAAATCTAGGAGGCAGGTTCCAATTGAGGGCGATTCACAATTATCATTCCTAACTTTAGCATCCATGAACGAATAGATCAGTCTATCTTTTTGTCTAACCGATTGGGTTAATTGTTATATTATGACTGTGGAGTTTGTTTTAGATATTCTTCTATTGCCAATTGGCCTGATGGCATTTATGGTTGTTCATTGGATATATTTGTATGCCTAGTTGGGATGACGATGCCATTATTTAATCTCAAATGTTCTATAACTCTTGTATCTGCATTGTAGTTTATCTATATTTTTTGTGTCAATGTTTGTCTTGGGATGTTTTTTGTAGATAGCTATCACTTTCTTCATATACAAATGTGATTGTTTTCCTTTTCGTTTTGATAATTGTCAGAAATTCATGGAACTTCACTTGAAATGCTTCTATACCCATTTGCAACGATAGTGTGGTTTTTGAAAACTAAAAAATTCAAATGCAGCAGCCTTCACGGGCTTCATTTCAATTTTACATCTGTTTGCAGAGTAGTAAAACAAAGGGATTCTAGAAAAGCAGAATTCAAAGCAGCAACTTTATTGTGAAAGTTCACTAGAGTTTCTCTGTAATGCCAAAGGCTTTTCTTTGATGTTCCAACTTAGTTTATTTATAGCCATTCATTTCTACTCAGCCTTGAAACTAACCTTAAACTGTCCTACTCTTCTTTCTAGATGAGTCAACTAAATGCACATTAAATTTTGCGGTTGCCATTTGAACTTACCAAAACTGCCACCATCTAGACTTTACTGTGCTCTGAAGCCTAGAGGGAGGTAAGCCTCATTAATGTGAGTGGTCCTATTTTTAATTTTAAGTAATTTTCAAGCAGCTTTGGCGAAATTTGAGCTTCCACAAACAGGTTAGACTAGCTGTAACTTCCAATTTCCTAGAAGATCTTAGACACTTATAACTATGTACAGACTAAGAGATTTAACCCTGTCATAGAAGGGCTGCCTGATCTGATCTACCTGCCCCTATTCAATGCTCATATGGATTATACCATCTTTAAACAGTTTGAGTAAGCATAATCTATATGAGAATATATTATTGATTCAGACTTAGCCACATTGATTTCTATACCTAGTTTGTCCTCTTAGATCCATATCAGACAAATGACTCTGCTGATGGAAAAGGAGAAATATGACTCCCAGATGAATTGATATTACAAGGTATGATCAGAATGACTGACCACTACTTGCTAACAAGTCAGTTTGGGCTAAGAGTCAATAACCACTACTATAATGTCTGCTGTTCTCTTAATTGATGGGTGCTTCCTGCACATCCATTCTCAGTCTATCAGCTAAGAGGCATGAGGCTAAAGGAGTTCAACCCATCTGCCCCTTATCTTAGGTCTGTTGAGAAGGAGAAGGAAATGGACAAGAATAATAGTTCTTCCTGTTGGAACACGTACCTTAAAGCTGCTCATCAGGACTGTTATAATATATTAATAGTGTTTTACCTGCCCTAAGGTCACCAAAGACATGTCCTTGGAACCTACTTCTATCTAGTTTGTTACAGCATGTACTCCTGGAACTGGTATAAACTATTCAAACAGGAGTGCGTAAGTGATCAGTTTGGCACAGGTTAAAAACTTAAAGGTCTCTATCAAGACTGAGTGGAATCAGCACTAAACTAGATGTTTAGATTTGTGTATAACTATTCCAGGCTTTCAAACAAATCCTTTTTGGCATTTGCAATGATCAGATGGAATCAGAGTCCAAGAAGTTACTGGTTTGGGTACGGGTACAGGTACCAATACGGCGGTATGTGTATATATATATATATCTGTGTGTTCAAAATTATAAATTATAAGAACAGTGATACTCATAATCTATATCACAAGGTTCAAAAAATTCTTCTTATATAAATTTGATTTAAAAAAACACTAGTTAAATTTGTTAATTTTTATATATAGTAAATTAAAATTTTTAATAATAAAATAATATTATAAGAAATTTAAAATATTTTAATAAGTTTAAATTTTAATTAAATATTGAAATTTATTAATATTAAAATAAAACAATACTATATTTCTTAAATTTAAATTAAATATTTGAATTTGTTAAATTTTATATATTAATAATCTATGTTACCGGTTCGCTCGTTTGAGGAGGCAGATGTTGGTTTGGTTCGGCTTGGGTTCAGGGTTCAGGTCTTGTCCGGACAGGGTTCGGCCCACAGACTGTGGGTCCGGCCTTGTCGAAACCAGGCAGAATTTGGGTGGATTTTGCAGAATACAGGCAAATATTTTCCTTTTTCAAATTTTTTTTTGAATTTTCTTAACTCTAAAAAGTCTCATCTGCCCCCTCAACCCAAAAATGATGCGCGCAATGAAGGTTTGTGTGGCTTTGATGGTCTTAATTTGGGTCTTATTATAAATGCAAAATGATGTATGCCATGAAGGTTTGTATGGTTTTGGCGTTGCCCCTTGAGCTCATTGGGGGCGTTGCTCCTAGACCCCCGTGAAGGTTTGTGTGGCTTTGATGGTCTTAATTTGGGTCTTATTATAAATGCAAAATGATGTACGCCATGAAGGTTTGTATGGTTTTGGCGTTGCCCCTCGAGCTCGTTGGGGGCGTTGCTCCCAGACCCCCATGAGGGGTGTTGCCCCTCAACCCCACTGGGGGCGTTACCCCTAGACCCCCATGAGGGGCATTGCCCCTCAACCCTGTTGGGGGCACTGCCCCCAGACCCCCACGAGGGGTGTTGCCACTCGACCCCATTGGGGGATTGCCCAAACTCCCCTTGAATTCATTTGATTTTCTAGGTACTATCCAAGTCCAAGTTTCCAAGTTTTCCTACAAGTCTACATCTATAATATCATCATCGAATTGGACAATCTTCCTTGATGTTACTTGATGCTTATCTACAAGGAGGAATGCAACAATGTAGTTAATTTTAATATATAATAATCTAAGGTTCTTGGATTCATACCCACAGAATACCTCGGAGCAGGTTAGTCTGAACTTCCGATGGAGGTTGCTTTGTGAATACTTGTGACTAGGCACCACTGTCGCGTACCAGTGAGGAATACCAACTCTCTGCGTCGTCTGGACGGGGGTACCAGCCGCGTACCCGGGCGAACCCCTGAGAACCCACGGCCCAGCACTTAAAAAGTGGGCCCAAAAGTGAAAAAAAAACATTTTTTTAATTTCTATTTTGCCTTAAAACCCTAAAACGACCCAATATGAGGCCTTTCAACACTAAAACATTTCATTTTTACCTCTCATTTTGCTCTCTCCATTTTTTGTGTCCATCTTAGCATTTTGAAGGGAGGTGATTGCATTTGAAGGAGATCGATTGTGGAGTGGCAAATAGCTTCTACAAAGGAGATTTAAGTGTTCAAGGTATGCATTTAAACCCTATTCTTCAATCTTTTGATGAATTTTTTTAAGTTTCTTAGTTTTTGATGAATTTTTTCAAGTTTGTGAATAAGTTTTTCAAATATATATTTTTTTTTTCATTTTTTTTAGAGATTGCAACAATGGCCAGTAGTCAAAGTTCAGTGGGTGGGGATGGAAGCCAAAAGTTCAAAATTGATAAAGGATCTCCTTTATGGAGACATACCACACGAATTTCACAAATTCCTGGAGGTGGGGGTTTGTTTGGAAGTGTAATTTTTGCAATGTACAATATAATAGCTCCTACTACCGAGTGAAACTTCATTTTATGGGCCCTGGTGGTAAAGGGATTAATATGTGTGTGGGCCCAGATAAGAAGGGGTTTTCTGCTGTACAAATAGCAGCATTTATAAAAGAACAAGAAGATGCTGACAATTCCATTGCAAGAGGAAAACAAACTAGTTATAGTTCCGGAAAGAAAAAAACAACATTACCCACTCATCAGATAGTTAGGCCCTCTAGACATCCCTTCTTGTCTATACCCTCTACGGAAGAAGAAGATGAAGAACCAGAAACCACCACCCGCAAGAGAGGTCCATTAGAGAAGGCATTTAAAATGGAGGCAAGAGATATTGCTGAAGAAAAAATTGCACGTTGCCTCTATGCCAATGGTCTTCCATTCAACTTGGTGAGATCACCATATTGGAAGGACATGGTGTCGATAAATAGTGCACCTCGATTTCACAAGTCCTGGGTATGAAAAGGTGCATTACCACCTTATTGCAAAAAGAGAAGAAATATGTAGAGGCCTTCTAAAACCAATTAGAGATTCTTGGTTGAAGCAGGTGTATCTATTGTTTCCGATGGATGGAAAGATTGCAAAAACGTCCATTGATTAATGTTATTGCAGTGTCCCCAAGGGGAGCAATGTTTTTGAGGGCGATTGACTGTGAAGGGGAAGTGAAAGATGCAGTGTTCATTTCCAGGATTCTCATTGACTCCATAGAGATGGTGGGTAGTGAAAATGTTGTCCAAGTAATTACGGACAATGCAAAAGTTTGCAGGGCTGCAGGTGCTTTGGTAGAGGCCAGATATGAGCACATCTTTTGGACACCGTGCACTGTACACTCCCTCAATTTGGTGATGCAAGCAATTGGCACCCAAATAGAGTGGGTGAAAGAAATATACCAGGAGTCTGAGGAGATCCAGATGTTTGTGACAAACCACCATATGTCACAAGCAATTTTTAGAACTTTTTCAACATTGGAATTGTTGAAGGTAAATTTTAAAATTTAATTTATTTAGTTTCATTTATCATTTATGTCATGTTTTACATAATTGAATAAAATAATTTTTTGCATTATTTGCATATTTTAAATGTGTTATTAACTTACTATTAACATGTTCTTAGGTTGCCGAGACCCGGTTTGCATCTCACACAATTGTTCTGAGACGACTTGTGAAGGTGAAAGATGCATTGAGTCAAATGGTTATTAGCAACCAATGGAGTATATGGAAGCAATCAAATTCAGAGAGGGCCCAAAAAGTCAAGGCATTGATCTTGAATGACGATTGGTGGGATCGTGTGAATTATGTATTGGAATTCACCGAACCTATCATGTCTATGCTTCGGTTTGCTGATACAGATGAACCATGCTTGGGGGATGTCTATGATAGCATGGACACAATGTTGGAAAAAATAAAAATAAAAAAAAAAAAAAAAGAGAATGATCCTGAAGACACCTTGTACAAAAGGGTGGAAGCAATTGTTCTTCATCGTTGGAACAAGATGACAACTCCATTGCACCTCCTTGCATATGCCCTATCTTCGAGGTACTATACCACTGAAATACTTTCTATCCCAGGGAGAATACCGCCATATAGAGATGGTGAAGTTGCTAATGGGTATAAGACGACATTTAGTAGAATGTTCAGTGATCCAGAAGTGCATGCAAGTGTCATGAGAGAATTTGGAATGTTTGTCACAGGAAAATCAAAAAATCATAATGCTTCTGTTGCTAGAGACCAATACAAAATGGATGGTCTTACATGGTGGTACCTCCATGGTCAAGATTATATGTACCTCCAACCTCTTGCAATCAAGATCCTCTCACAAGTAAGTTTTTTTTTTTTTGCCACTTGTATTGTAAAATTTAACACTTAACATTCTTGAATTTATCTTGCATTATTTTATTTTATTTTTAATTTTGTTGGTTTTCTCTCTAGGTTGCAAGCTCTTCTGCCGCTGAACGGAATTGGAGTACATACTCCTTTATCCACTCAGTGAAGCGTAACCGGTTGGCTGCAAAAAGAGCTGAAGACTTAGTGTACATTCATTCCAATTTGCGTCTTCTGTCACGTAAGGATCCTCAATACAGGCAGGGGGCAGCGAGGCTTTGGGATGTAGCACCCGAGTCTACTGACTTGGATGCAACCATTCAGGATCTTGCTAGAGCCACTATGGATGATGTGGGTGATATTGATGACATATCACATGGTGTTGGATCCGCTTTGGGTTCAAATGATGATGATTTTGAAGTTGAAACCACTCAAAATCCAAGTCATGATGATTCTGACAATCCTTTTGATGATTGATGAGCACATGAACAATGAACATTGAATCATGTTTCAATGTTTCATGAACTACATTTTGTAATTCAGTAATTTTATTTGAATATTTTTCAACTATCAATTGGCATTTAATATTTATCTTTGGCATTTGGCATTGATCAATGATCAAGTATCATACTATGAAATGATTTAGTTTTACAATTCTCTATATTTCTCTTATTTTTTTGTATATATAATACATATATATAGATTTATAATATATTAAATTATATATATATATATATATATATATATATACACATTATTACGTACCCAAACCTAAAAATTTTGCCCATTACTGCGTCAGGGTTCTCAAGTACGAACCGTCCCGAACCGAACCGGTAACTTAGTATATAATATATATCATGGCATTTGAGTTTGACTAATTGACATTCTAATATTTTTTATTTTTATGGTGGTTTTGTTTATTAAACAATATATGATGCTATGTGTGGTATTTTGAACTTAATTATTGTTGTAAATATGTATATATTTCTGTTTTTATATGTTTTTGTATGGATGAACCCAAAGCGAACCCAACCCCAAATTTTTTTGACCCTCAAATCCGAACCAGTAACTTAGTTAATAATTTAAATTATAAATTAAATATTTTAAATTATTAAATTTTGATTTATTAAATTTAAATGTTAATATTTTTTTTTTTAAAATTTACAAAAAGTGAAACAATAAAATAAAATAATATTAAATTTAAATATCTCAAGTTTTAAATTCTTTACTTTGCAAAGAGATCGATTCTCCTTGTTGAGAGATCGATTTTCAACTTAGCCAAGGCGGAGGTAGGGACACCTACGGCAGTAGCAGATCCAGCAACAACTTATCCTTGACCAAGCAAAGGAGCCTGAGAAATAATTTCTGATTGTTGCCATTTTTAAAAAAACCTATCAAAAACCTAATAAAAATCACCGAATTTTACAGAACCCTGCATGTACCCATGAGCAGACCAAAAAAGAATCCGCACCCGTACCGGATCCACATGGGTATGGGGGCAAAACTGACGAACCCGATAACTTAGGTTGAAACAACTGTCCACCATAACAAATTTACTGGTTTTAGATGCTTTTGCTTGTCATTACAAAATGAAAATACTGAATCTATCCAATCAGTGAAGAGCCAGTTAAAACAGACAAAAGGATTGAGCATTACTGTAGTTGCTGGTGTCTTCCTAATCAGCTAGCATGCTGGTGTGACTTGGTTTGCTTGTACTCAAAAGGACATGCCTTATCAACAGAATTTGGATTGCCACTTTAGCAAGCTGCTCCACCTGCCAAGGGTGACTGTAAGTTATAAACATTTATTCTTCCTTTAAACAAGGTGTTACCAAAACTGAAAAGATGAGCAATATACATTACATGGTATAATATCTGCTGCAGTTTTATCTGGTAGTTTACATGACTTAAGTGATCTCTTTGCTTTTTTAGATGGTAACTGTCAACATACTAAGTCATGTTATTAGTCACTTATGAGAAGTTTTCTTGGTTGAATACAGCAGGAAAATACATGATATTTACCTCTAATGTAAATTTTATGGTGTTTAATGGTGACTTTAAGTCTTATAGGGATGCATCAGAAGATTGCAATCTCAATATCTTGAACATTGCATCATATTTTTCCTGCATAGTTCTTTATAGTGTATTTCAGAGCTCGTGCCATTGATGATCACCATGTCTTTTAAGGCTTTTTAATAATTTATATTTTTCAGGAGAGGCACATTCTCTTAAAGTTGAGAACATTTTGTTCCAGGGCAGATCAGATTTTCAAGATGTCATGGTGTTTGAGGTGTGTTCTTTTGGTTCATGGATTGAAGTAACCAAATAATTTTATCTTTGATTCATTTCTCTTTATGATTCTTTAATTAAGATTTAGTTGTGAAGTTTCGTATTTTCTCACTTTGGTGTGCTCTGTGCAGTCTGCAACCTACGGGAAGGTTTTGGTGCTAGATGGTGTGATTCAGTTGACTGAAAGGGATGAATGTGCTTATCAGGAGATGATAACACATCTTCCCCTTTGCTCAATTCCAAACCCAAAAAAGGTTCCTATTTTCTTTCCTTTTTGTTTTAATGCATTTCCATTGAGGATTGACTGTCACTCAAGTCCTTTAAAGCAAATGTTTACCTTAATAAGTTTCAAAGTTGAGAGATTTGATGTTTCATAATCAATGTCTAGCTGTACCTTTAGCACCCTCATATCAGATGTTTGTTTGGTGGTGAATAACCATTTTTATTGAGTTGAATATTATAAAGAATATGTGTCATAGTTTGTATCTAACAAATTTTTGACATGTTTGTCCTGCTGTAGGTATTGGTCATTGGAGGAGGTGATGGTGGGGTTCTTCGTGAGGTCTCTCGACATAATTCGGTAGAGCAAATTGATATATGTGAAATTGACGGGATGGTTGTAAATGTAAGTACTCTGAATGCAATCTTTATGCAGTGGTTGTTTCCCTGAAGTAACTCCATGATTGAGACTGTTAGAAGGTTGTTACTATACATTGTTTGCATGAATGGAAAATGGAAACACAATATTCCCGTGAAACAACTGAACATTGTGATTCTATTTCCAAGACATTTTTTATGCAGCTTTCTAGAGTGAAAGATGTTGCTTTTCTAATTACATTTTTATTCTTTCCTGTTTGCTGTATCTTATAGATTAGGAGTCCTCTGTCTAGCTTCTTTCTTTGATAAGAATCATTTATAATCATCCATCTTCAGGGATTCCATGCATGATGTACAATTATGTGTAATTGTCGTTAAGTTTGCATGGGACTTCAACCTGACCTTTGCAGTTGATGAGCAGTCCTAAACTAGAAAGGTTGGCTGAAACCCTATTTTAGTTATTTGTACCCTTGTATGGCATTGTTCTCTATGGAAAATTCTTTGCAATAGCACTCATTTGCTGTATTGAAGGCCGACCTTTATAGAGGTATGTAATTGTTAATTGTAATAAAAAAGACAAATATAATGCATGCATCCACCGTTATCATTCAAAATTTTTCAAGAAGGTGGCACTTTCAAGACTTAGGGTTAGGTGACTACAAGTCAGTTGCCTTCATGGGCATCAGCAGCTGGGACAAGCATATCATTAGCACAAATCCATCTGAATGCTGATACGGAATGTGCCAAGAGTCACATCCAGCAGGCTTAAGGGGCCAATCCTTATTTTCTTACACCTATGTCATGGGGGATTGGGCCTGTGATTCTTTTGGATACCTTTCCATACATATCAGATCCAGGTTAATATGGGTCTGTGCTAGTTTAGAAGATTATCTTTCTATGCATCATGATTTATGTTGGACCCTGCATTACCTTATGTAGTTCCAAGAACCCTCAAATGAGTTATAGGAAAAATGTATTAGTGATTATAAACAAGAAATGTTTCTTCTAAGCAATCACGTCTTGAGATTTTTGTATAAAAAAGAGGAAATATGAAAAAAACAGAAACAAAGAAGCCATTAGGCATATTTTGTAATAAGTTAATAATCCTCATCCATCATTATGATGAAATGATCTGTTTTTTGCACGTGTTTTTGGAACTGTTCTAGAATTAATATTCCTGAATCTGTTTATAACTTTATGCAGGTATCCAAAGAGTATTTTCCTAACATTGCAGTAGGCTTTCAAGATCCTCGTGTCAAGCTCTGCATTGGGGATGGTATGATATTTCTTTTGTTCAAGTATTCACATCCTCCAGTATTTTATACAAATTTCCTTGATGAACCTTTCGCATGTTTGTGTAAATTGTGACAATATTCCTGTGTAATTGCAATTTTGATATTTATTCTTAGAGACTATCATAAGCAGTTTTTATGTCGCTGTGGGTGGTAACTTTTGTATGTGATGAAGATATCATATTATTTTTAATCCTCCTTTTGCAGGTGTTGCTTTTTTAAGAGATTGCCCAGAAGGGACTTATGATGCAGTTATTGTAGATTCTTCTGATCCTATAGGTATGATGCTTTCTCATGTATATCAAACATTGTACTTTGAGCCATTAGAGAGTTCATAAAAGTGTAGTGATATTACCTGTGAGTGATTGTGAGTCAACATATTTGCCATGCTGTTTTCTGTGTTTTTGAAAAAGTGGTTCTGAATTTATTTAGTCTCATTGTTGTGGACTCATTTTTTATACTTAGAAGGCAGCAAATACAGAGCACAGGCAGACTGATTTTTTAGGATAAGGTTAGGGTTAATTCCTTTTTTAGTTCAGTTTTAATAGTTAAATATAAAACCTTAGTCAAGGTTTTTTCAATATATAATTTTTAGTTATGGTTTGGATTGAAATCAGAGTTTGCTGGATTTCGTTCAATTATTTTTGAAATTCAGCAAACATAAATATATATCCTCGAAAATTGTTTCCATTTGCCTTGAAATTTATCTGTGTACCAATTTTTTAAAGAAAACACTTTAAAAATCATTAAAAAGAGACTTTTCACTTTATTTTTTTAATTTTTTATTGTAGATGTTGTGGCAAAATAAATCTGTGTGCTCTATCTCGTTTTGCTGTGCTTTGTGTTATTGTTCGTGAGACATTCATTGCTGTGCTAGTTTTTAATCCTGTCAGTTCCCTGTTTGAGTTCCCAATAGTTATCAAAATCCCAATGTGGGCTGTGTGCCTGAGTGGCAGTTGGCTTTAAGCTGGAGGCGCAGTGTAAGGCTGCAGCAAGATTTTAAATTTTTTTGTTGAAATTTTTAAATTATTATTAAAGTTTAACATTTAAAATAATAATTTTAATTATTAATATATTCTGGTACATTAATATTTAAAATGTTTGGATTAGATTTTAGTTCTTAAGTATATTTAAATAGAGTGTATTTAAACTATTAATTTATTTTTTAAACTATCAACATATATCTGTAATGGTGAAATTCGCATATCCATGCCAGTTCCTATTTATTTTTGGGCACATTTTGATGGCATCTCTTATTAATTACATAGTGACAATTGGCACACTTTTGTGCTAAGTTTGGCTTCTGCCCTGATCCTTATCCATCCCCATTTACTCACTTTTGTTACTTTGTGCATTCCCATACATTTGACCTTATTGTAGGCCCATTCGTGCTTATCCCCACACATTTGCCTTATCATCAGCCCACATTTCCACACACTTGATTCTTGCCTTGAGATTTTGCATTCACTATCCTGGGTCATTCCTGTGGTGCGTGGGCTCTATCCGTGCGGTGTGTAGCTGACCTCAAATTTAAATTATTAAAATTCAGATTACTGAGTACCGCCCTTCCCTACTAACTGTTGGGAGCTGACTTGGTTAACAATCGTGACATTATTTGTTGTCTTGGTATTTAAAGATATTCATATAAAGATGATCCTTGAACATCAAGCAAATCTGCATGACAAGTAGCCTTCATTCATAGGACAGTTTGATTTGGAGCACTAAAAAAACCCATATTCTGCATCAGAATCATCTAGGGCACTTGTGTGTGAGAGAGTGTTATCTTTGATATTCATTCACAACCATAAAGCCAGTCTAATAAGGGCGTTGACCTAGGAGAACACAACCCTTGTTATCTGACAATCTCGCTAAGGAATTTTTCAATACTGCCAATCCTTACATATCAGCAGACATTAGAGTTTGGAGCAACATGTTTTCCAGCAGGCCATAGTCTGCCAATCAATCCTGTGGATTACAGGGCAGTTCCTTGCAGCAGAAAATTTCTGTGGAGTGCAGGATCTGTCCTGAGGAGTGCAGATTTGACCTGCACAGAATTCTCTGACTGTTACAGTCCTGAGACAGCGAGTAGACTGAGAGTATTTTTTTTCTGTACTGAGACGACCAGATACTGCATGGTCATCAGATATTATTCTTCATTGTTGTTCCTGGAGTTAAGTATTCTTATCTTTTTGCATTTAATTTCCAAAAATAGCTTTCATTACTCATTTTTTGATTTATCTTCTCCCTGCTCCAAAAATCTAAGTCTGGGTTGATTGTGTGAATTTTGGTTGCATTGGTTCAATTAACCCAGATTTATGTAAAATAAATTTTATTCCCTGACAATTTCTTAATTTGTAATTTTAATTTTCAATTATAAATTATAGTAATTACAAATTATTAATACAATAATAAATTTAAATATATAATATTATTTTTATTTCTATACAATAATATACTGTAATAAATTTTAGTTTATTATATCATAGTAATTTTTGTTTTACACAAAAAATTAAATCATGATATTTTAATTAAAACTTTTTCGTTTATTTATACAGTAATATTTCCTCTAAAACTTTAACTACTAAAACTTTAAACCTTATGTTTCAGTTTGTTATGTTAATTTAATTTTAAATTTTTTACTGTAAACTTACAGATTTATATTTTAGGTTACAAAATTATCACAAAGTTTTATTTTAATGTTTTAATGTTGCATATATATTGAATTTTTATAAATATTTATAAGCCATCAATAATAATAATTTAGTGAGTATTTAATATCATAATAAATTTTTTAAAAATACATGACTTATAAACATAGTTGGAAAACAAGCCAATTGCAAGTACTTGGCAAGCCCGAAAAACTCAGCTTGGAAAAAACTCAGCAAAAAACTCGGCAACTTAAAAAAATTGCAGAAACTTCATTAAAAATGCATTTGTTTTGCAAAATTCAATGATAAGATGCATCCAATGAGTCAATAAATGAGTGCATAGAACTTCAAGTTGAGTCTAAGCAAATTGGGTACAAAATGGCATCCTCGTGTGGAATGCGCTGATACTGATTGTCTGAAACAAAATGAAAATAGTAAATTGTTTTTGCAAAATTGAAAGTAAATACTATATTAATATTTTACAAATTTATATCTTCCTCTTCCCATGTCTAGTGAAAACTAGGGGAGAGGTAGAACTAGATGAATTATAGATGAAGACTTGTAGGCAAACTTGGAAACTTGAACTTGGAGAGTACCTAGAAAACCAAATGAATTCAATCTGAGTTTGAGGGCAATGCCCCTAATGGGGTCAAGGGGCAGCAACCCTCATGGCGGTCTGGGGGCAACACCCCTCGTGGGGGTTTGGGGGCAATGCCCCTAGCGGGGTCGAGGGGCAGCGCCCCTCGTGGGGTTCTGGGGCAATGCCCCTCGTGGGGTCCCGGGGCAGTGCCCTGAGTGCACTCTCTATCGCGATACAGGGCGGGGTCAAGGGGCGGAGCCCCCGCCACCAAGCCCAAATTAAGACCTCCAAAACTACACAAACCTTCATGGGATAGTGTTTTTGCTGAGGACGAGCAACTGGTGGAGGCAAAAAATGAATCGAAATTGCCTTTATTCCAGCCACGAGGGTCTTTTTGCTGAGCAGCCGAGTTTTTCTAAAAAACTCGCCAAAAATTCGGCTCACGAGTTTTTTTTGGCAAGTTCTTGCACCAAATACTCTTTTCCAAAAAAAACTCACTAGTTTTTGGTGAGTTTTCCAACTATGCTTATAAATAATAAATAGCAATTAATAGTTTTTCTACTTCATATTTATGTTTTAGGTTGAAAATAAAAATAATATTCTTTGAACTTCATCACAAACTTTTTCTCAAATTTTATCAGTTGATGATCTTTATTCAAAATTTTTTCTTGTTGAATTTGAAGCGAACACAAACCTTGTGACGGAGGTTGGGTTAGGGCAGTTAATGAAGCTCTATTTTGAATAGATTGATCTTAAAAGATGAATTTCAAACTCCCATGAGAGCTTTTCCAATGCATGATTAATGAGGGTGGGTAAATATACTGCCTACTATTTTAGAATTGGTTATAAGTTTTTCACATCTGAGATAAAAGTACAATAGTTTTTTCAAAATTTTACATTTTTTCATTTGATTGAAAATTTTAAATTTATTATGTTTGTTTTCTATGTTACTGGTTTTGGTATAGATCCTGGTTCAGGTTTGTGGATCTGGCAAATTTTGTTTTGGGTTCATCTGTACAAAAAGAATGTAAAAATCATATATATATATTTGCAGACTAAAAATAGGAATTAAGTTCAGAATACCACATAGCATAATATAATAAAAAAAACCACCATAAACTCTAATTTCATTTAAAACATAAATGATAAATATTATAAAATATTCATTGTTCAAACTTCAAGTTCAATATTAAAATAATAATATCAAGTTCAACATCAATTTGAAGTGTCATAAGGAACACTAGATGATGTAGGAACATTTGAAGAACCACAAGCAATGCCACTGCCACTTGCACTAAAAGTATGCTCATTTTTGGATTCAAGTGTAACATGTTGGAAAGTGGAAGCATCCAAGTCAGTTTGCTTTGGTTCCATATCCCATTGCTTCTTGGATGTTTGGGGGCAATGCCTCTTGTGGGGTATGGGGCCAGCGCCCTTTGTGTGTTCCTTGTTGTGATACAGGGCGGGGTCGAGGGGTAGAGCCCCCACCACCAAGCCCAAATGAAGGCCTTCAAAACTACATAGACCTTCATGGTGCACACCATTTTCATAATTTTTTAAAAGGCAATGTCAAAGGTGGAAAAATTAAAAAACAAAAAAGGACTAAAAAAGTCAGAAAAATGAGGGATTTGCCCTTAGGTTTGCCTGGGTTCCCTTGGATCCTACCCAAGTTTGCCTGGGTTCATCCCAGACAAACCCAACCCCACTCTTCCACATCCTGCCTGCATCCGCAGGCTGATTGGACCAGATCACAGATCCAGTTCAAACCGAACTCAGATCCGGCTGGTCTGCAGGCAGATCCTGTAACATTGTTTTTTTTTTATCTCTACAAACTTATATGAAAATAAAAAATATAGAGATTTCCTCAACTTTTATAAATATTATGTTGTTTTAAGAGTCCTGAGTTTTGTGAGTTTGTTCCATTTTAAATTTGGGTAATTGAAGTTATACTTTTTCCATGCTGTGGAATGGAATGCTGCCATGCATAAGAGGAGGTATTTGCTATGTTGTATTGACTGCATATGTAATACTAATGGGATATGGTGTTTATGCTGGAATCAGGTCCTGCAGAGGAACTGTTCAAAAAGCCATTTTTTGAATCAGTTGCAAGAGCTTTGCGTCCAGGAGGTGTGGTATGTACCCAAGCAGAAAGTATGTGGCTGCACATGCCTATCATTGAAGATATTGTTAATGTTTGCCGTCAAACATTCAAGGGCTCAGTTAATTATGCATGGACAACTGTTCCTACCTATCCAAGGTATGATTGTCACTCCTGATCTATTTCAGTTTGGTTTATGGTACAGAAAAGCTCATTTCAACTCTCTTGAATGTGGAATATTCCCTGAAAATGATAGCATTTACATAGCTAGTTTTTAAAATACACGTAAGGCATGTATCTTGAAACATGTTTCTTGGTCAAGAAAATTAAAATATTTGTTGAGGGGAGGGGAGTGCTTGTGAAGGTTTAAATTGATTGGAACTGTTTCTTATTTCTAAGGGGTTAATGCTCATACATGCAAATGCTTCTTGCAGTGGAATGATTGGATTTATGCTTTGTTCGACTGAGGGGCCACCAGTAGACTTTCGGCATCCTATCAATGCCATTGACAAGCAGGAATGTAATCTAAAATCATTAGGCCCATTAAGGTTCTATAACTCAGAGGTTAGTTTGCGCTCTATTATAAATTTTTCGTAATTTCTTTTTGAAGCCATTCATAGATTGAAGTATTCTAATCTATATTTGTGCTTGCAAGTGGTCTGATTTAGGACGTTTACTAATATTATGCCTGTATCTTTCATCAACCCTACTAGATAGGAGCTAAGAGGATTAGATAATCTCATCTTTTCTCACATTGAGTAACATTTTTCTGGTTTGGGTTCGCAGATGCATACTGCTGCCTTTTGTTTGCCAGCATTTGCCAGGAGGGCAATAGGGTCCAAAGTGCAGCCATCATCGACTTAGGCTCTAAGCGGTTTTGAGCCTATTAGGATCAAAGGATTTACATCATTGTTTAGGTGGTCTTGTTTTATTTGCAAAATATCTGAGTATTTTGTATTTAAACTTGATTAGCATCTGGGGATCTAAACCTAAGTATTCAAGTATCTATTGAATGGCGTCTACCTTCTTGAGTGATTTTGATGTAACTCAATGAAGGAATATGTCCTTTCAATTTGAGACACATAACCTGTGAAGAATATATCTAGCAGGTTGAGCAGAATATGTCAATTAAGATCTGGTCTGAAGGCTGAGAAATGTTTTAGGCCACCGTCATCATTATTTTAATGAAATGAAATTCTTTATTTCAATGTAATGACCTTGCTTCACAATTTAGTTAATTCGACAATCAAAGAGAAATTGTTAGGAAGATTCATGGGAATATGGTTGAATCATGAAATGTGATATGAAATTGCACAAGGTTATTTTTCGTATTATATGGTCTGGTTGATTGTATTGTTTTTGAGTTTGGGGAATCTTTTTGATCATCCGTGTGAGAAAGCTGGAGTTTTAGTACAATTATCATATTTGAACATGTTTTATGTCGAAAATAAACTTAAAATGTATACTAAGATATGCAGTTCTCCAGGTTCAATGTTGATTTGACATGCTCAATTAATGTTTCCACATTGTTTGTATATGAATAGCAATAAACTGGATCATTGTGTTATTGGCATGGATTCAACTTGAAATTTGGAGTTAATCAGTGTGCCAAATCTAGTTATTCAACTAAGTCTTGAATAATTGGCATATAGGAGAAACTGGGGTTAACCAGTGAGAAGATGATGGGGATATCTTTTCACTTTTTAAGCTAGTTTTTGTCAATTGGTTGCAAAACACAATTAAATTGTAAGAAACAATATATGGTGTCGGGATCACTAAGATTGTTCCAGGGACACTACAGGTGTTTTTTTGGAAGAAAAAGTTGAGAAGAATTTTTTTGTTTCAATCTCCCTATTTATTTTAGTTGGAGCTGGGCTTGCACATACCTACTAGCATTCCCCCTGCTGGGTTACTCAATATGCTTTAACCTGTACAATCCATTGCTTGATTCCTTCAGAGTGCTGGTGATAATCCAATTGTTCTCACCCCTTTTACTCGACAGTTATGTCCCATTGTGGGTTATTGCCGAGTAGCATTCATATTTCATGCCATGATGCATATTTTAATGGCCTGTATCTCTGGAGGCATAATTCAGTGTACCATAAAGAGAGGCAGATATGAAGCGATGATTGTTGTGTGAGATGATGGTGTTTGCCTTTTTGAGAATAAGAATGTGAGTGCAAACACGTTAGGAACATTTGCCTTAGATTTTTTGCTAATGACTTTGTTTCAGGAGTAGATCCGGAGATATAATAATTACTGTATTGCTGTAGAAATGATTAGTTTGGAGTGCTACTAGTGTGTCAGGCAAAAGGAGAAATCGGTGTGCCCTGCTAATTGTTGTACACGGGATCCCATACAGAAAGAATTCTTTGAATAATTTGGGGTCTTAGTCTTACCATGAAATAAACAAGGCTCCAGAGTCTCTGACCTCTCTTGAGAGTAGGGCAGTGATATTTTCCAAAATTGAAGTCTAAAGAAAATACTTTTTTGACAGGTTGCATGCCCTCGTGCAGATTCTGTCAGAAGAGCTATGCATTAAACCCTGAAGATTGACATCTTAAGTGAAATATATGGTTATTGGTGCAGTCAGAAATGCTTGTGGGCCTGTTTTCAACTCCCAACCAAAAATAAATAAATTTGAATTAAAACTTGGGCTTGTCTTGGAGGATTTATCTTGAAAATAAGAACAAATAGAGCTCGATTGTCATGAATGCAAACTATACGTGGTTTTAAATTAAAAAATACAGCATTGCTTGTGGCACGTAAGAATTGTTCATCGCAGTGATCACTATTGGTTCAAATTTGTCTATGTCTACAATTGTTTCATCAAGTAATCACAATGGAATTCTTCCAGTCAGAGGAATGGCTAAGTATTTGAATTGTATGCATAAATGTTTATACAACGAAAGGAACTGTAATTCAATAGTTAACTACGGAAAAGCTGTTTCTTTTTACTACAATTACATAAATGTGTGCAATTTTCAATGGTGCCAACAGATTATATCAGTGATATCCACGATACAGGACAGCATCATTCACCCACGTTGATATTGATGCCATCGAAGTCAAGGATTGTGTCATTAATATTGACATCAACTGCTTTGGTGTCGAAAACGTTAGAATTGTGTGGACATGCGCTTGCTCTCATAATGTCACATAAATTTCCTCTAGTTGGAATTTACCTAAAACCTTTTCTCCACTTCAACTCATCTTGATGATTCTTCAGACATTTCTAAATTTTAATATTTTACTAGCGATCGTTGTTTTTGATTTTGAATAGGTTCTTCCCAATGATCTATGCTTGCACAAAGTCACTATAGGCTTGTGATCCCATCATCATTAGCATTAACTAACCTCTATGCTTATGAAGCTACAATTAAAGATAGATTTCTATTGCCTCCATGCATTGATGGCATATGTTTGCCATTTTTAATCACCTTGAACTGACTATTACTCATTTAGACAACATCCCTCTACCAGGTATGAATTGCTGACAACTACTAAAAAATGATGTTGATAGGTTAGGCTGTACATTAAATAGTTAGATAAGTTTGTATGGAGAAGGAAATCATAGCAAATTTGTATAGAGATGAAATTATGTAGACACCTCAAAATAATAGACATGTATGGATCCTTTGAATGAGGAGCATTTGGATACCTTTGTAATCAATGCCCTATGTTATTTGGGATCTCTATTTGATGCTTATGTTAGAAATGTGGACGACCCTTTTGGCTCTTGTAAATCACTTTGGTTGAGAGTTTCAGAATTGCAGTATGTAGGTGCAGTGTATGGAAAGTGTGGTTTAGTAAATTAAGAGTACCACAACTAAAAAAACATTGTTGGTTTCTTTTAGGCCTCAAGATGGAAAATTAACTTGCAAGGTTGGATGAGATATCGGTAAGAAAAGACGGCCTTAATTTTCTGTGATTTTCTCACATTGTGTTTCTTCCATGTAATTAGCTCTATTTGGACTGTGTTTTTTGGTTTATGCATGCTTGCTTTCATGTTTACAATTGCTCGCAACTTATTTCAACTAATCGTACTTGTAAAGAAATCTATATCTTATCCAATACCTAAGAAGACAACAAACATAATAAACCAAGATGGAATTCATATAAAAAAGCTTCCTATTGGTGAGTTAGATTTGAAATATAGCTATGCTAATTATGAATCATCCATCATCAAAGGAAAATCAATCTGTAACACAACGTCAAACGGCATTACAGGGTGTTTCAAAGGCCAAGTTACAAAGATGATGGAGAACACCTTTATATAGCTAATTCCAACCTCATGACTTCTAATGAAATAAAATATATAAAATATTATTTTCACTCATCTATACAGATTCAGTAGAAATTAAGTTTGTCTATTTGATATCTTCCTAGTAAATTATGATATTGACAAATTCATATGCTAGTGAATCCATCATGTAATATATCTTTTAAAAGGTATACCCCTAGACACAATATCGACCCATTGTGACTATTTTGAAAGATACACACATTAGGTGAAATACAAGTGGCATCTAATTTTTTCTCTCGAGGACAACATCTATCACACACATTTTGCATCACCTAAATTATTTTAGCAATCATTACAAATTATATATGTACAAAATCGTGAGAAATAAGGAGATTCAATTCTAGACATTGATGACCTCCTATGTGTTTTGTACTTAGGTATATGATATTATGGAGTGATGGAGATGTTGACTTGTGACACACATCCTTTTAGCTAGTTATATTGGATCATGTTGATAACTTGTACAATTAATTATATTGGGTAATGAGTATGTGTTGGGATTGCACAATTAATTATATTGGGTAATGAGTGTGTGTTGGGATTAGTGGTTATGTTTTCATTATGTTATTAGGAGATCTATAAATGAGGTGAATATCATTGTAAGAGAGAATTAAAGAAGATTGAACGTGTTTGGGATCTCATGTTGGAGATATAGTGTGGAGTGGCTTCTTCCATAAGTACAAATTTGTTCTACATTAAACGCTATAGTGTTGGGATTAGTGGTTATGTTTTCATTATGTTATTAGGAGATCTATAAATGAGGTGAATATCATTGTAAGAGAGAATTAAAGAAGATTGAATGTGTTTGGGATCTCATGTTGGAGATATAGTGTGGAGTGGCTTCTTCCATAAGTACAAAGTTGTTCTACATTAAACATTATAGTGTTGGGATTAGTGGTTATGTTTTCATTATGTTATTAGGAGATCTATAAATGAGGTGAATATCATTGTAAGAGAGAATTAAAGAAGAGTGAATGTGTTTGGGATCTCATGTTGGAGATATAGTGTGGAGTGGCTTCTTCCATAAGTACAAAGTTGTTCTACATTAAACGTTATAGTCTATTTCATAGTATATTAGATATTAAGCCATCTTGACCCACAAACATCTTTTATGTTGTGAGTTCTTTTATATTCTACATATTTTTGTTATCTCACACATTTCTATTATTATGTATGTGAATGCTAATAATTGGTGTGAGAGTGTTAGTTTGGGCAAAGTGGGAGAAGACTTTTGTTGATTTTTTTCTAGAAAAATGAACTTGTCTTGTGAATGGTCTCTCCTCACATTGTTGTCCAATTAAAGAGATATTGGAGTCCCTAAAAATATAATTTCAAGAGATTTTAGAAAGAGTGTACATCATAAGTATTTGGAGTAGTATCAAGGGATATATGGTCATTTAAAGTTGACCATATGAAAATGATTTTTGACAAAAACATTTGGTGTAGAATTAGGGAAAAAATAAACTTTACAAGCTTGGTTCTCCTCAAGTAATTCATTTGAGACAATCTTGGTCCTGATTGGAAAGATATTTTCAATATATTTTTGAAAGGTGCTCATACTAAAGATTTCAAACACTATAAAGGGTGTAGTAACCCTCCAAAGTGGGCCCTTCAAAATCCAGATTTGACAAATTTTCAAGGTGACACTAACAATTTTTTTTATTTTGAGTGAGCAAGTTGAACTATTTTTTTTGTAATTAAATGGAAGTGTTCATATCTACCATGCTACTATATTTTCAAATCTATGATAGAAAAGGGAATCTATTGTGGAAATTTTCTTGAAACCCTAGTTTTCATGAGGATATCTTATTTTGATGGGATTGGTAACTTCAGAGAAGGGTGATAACAATATTAAAAAGTATATTATGGAAGTAGGCTTTAGAAGAAAAAAATTCATTGTGTTCATTTAGTGAAATATGGGAGTGATGTAAAACCTTATGCAACCATGAATTCTCTTGGGGAAAAATGGAACAAAGTATTCTTGAATATATGGGATACGGAAGAAGATGTTGGTGATGATGATGAGAAGAAGAGAACAAGGATAATGAAGAAGAAAAAATAAAATTTGATTGACATGATAAGGAAGAACACGATGTAGACAATGAGGAAGGATATGATCAAGAATTTGGTAACTTTAGATTTGACAAATTTTCAAGGTGACTTTTTTTTTTAAAATTTTGAGTGAGCAAGTTGAACTATATTTTTTGTAATTAGATGTAAATTTTCATATCTACCATGCTACTATATTTTCAAATCTATGGTAGAAAAGGGGATCTATTGAGTGGAAAGTTTCTTGAAACCCTAGTTTTCACGAGGATATCTTATTTTGATGGGATTGATAACTTTAGAGAATGGTCTTAACAGTATAAAAAAGTACATTATGGAAGTAGGCTTTAGAAGAAAAAAAATCATTGTATTTATTTAGTGAAATATGGGAGTGTTGTAAGACCTTATGCAACCATGAATTCTCTTGGGGAAAAATGGAACAAGTATTCTTGAATATATGGGATATGGAATAAGAGATTTTAGAAAAAGTGTTCATCATAAGCATTTGGAGTAGTATCGAGGGAGATATGGTCATTTAAAGTTGACCATATGAATATGATTTTTGACCAAAAACATTGGTGTAAAATTAGGAAAAAAATCAACTTTACAAGCTTGGTTCTCCTCAAGAGTAGTTCATTTGAGACAATCTTGGTCTGAATGGAAAGAGATTTTCAATATATTTTTGAAAGGCGGTCATACTAAGGATTTCAAGCAATATCAAGGAGTAGTAACCCTCCAAAGTGGACCCTTCAAAATCTAAATTTGACAAATTTTCAAGATGACTAACAATTTTTTTTATTTTGAGTGAGCAAGTTGAACTATATTTTTTGTAATTAAATGGAAATGCTCATATCTACCATGCTACTATATTTTTAAATCTATGATATAAAAGGAGATCTATTGAGTGAAATTTTTCTTGAAACCCTAGTTTTCATGAGGACATCTTATTTTGATGGGATTGGTAACTTTAGAGAATGGTGGTAACAATATAAAAAAGTATATTATGGAAGTAGGATCTATAAAAAAAATCATTGTATTTATTTAGGGAAATATGGGAGTGTTGTAAAACCTTATGCAACCATGAATTCTCTTGGGGAAAAATGGAACAAGCATTCTTGAATATATGGGATATGAAAGAAGATGTTGGTGATGATGATGAGAAGAAGAGAACAAGGATAATGAAGAAGAATAAAAATTAAAACTTGATTGACATGATAAGGAAGAACTATTGATAATTTTTATCATGTCAATCAAGTTTTAATTCATGAAGAAGAATAAAAATTACCAATACAGATGTCAGAAGTTCAATTTGTTCTATATGTTGGTAATTTTATTGCCAAGATGCAAAATCAAGAAATATACATTATCAGTTGTTGAGGAGTGTTTGTATGACTGCTGTATGCTTGCAATATCATGCTTGCATCTATTCTCTATGACAATGGTGATCCAGAAGTCTGCACAAATATGTTTCTGTTGTGGGATATTTTTTGGACAAAGAGATTTCTTTAGCAATACAATTATGGTCAACATTTCTTTCAGAAATGTAGTTTTTCTCTGCGATTTGGAAGGAGAGTATGTCTACACTAGTTCTATCATATTCTTGAGTTTTCAGAGGATATGTTCAACATGCAAAAAAATTTAAGTAACAGAAGGTTCTTTGTGTCTGTTTGTCAACCAGATGAAGTTCAAGGTATGTGCGGTAACGAATAGTAGTGTGCAAAATTTAAATCTTGCTTGTGGTGTTAAGATAGGACCTGGTTAAGGTTCTTGTGGTACCACACAATATCATGTTCTTTTGGCGGCAATAAATTTTATTTTTGTACTGACCTACTACACGTTTCATGTAATTTAAATTTAGGTCCACCTTATGTCATCTTGGCTTTTTGCGGATCCCTAGCCGACATTGAAGAGTGTTAATGTAATGTCATGTATATATTTTAAATGTTTAGATGCATTATAGTGTATCTGAGTGTGACCACATAAATTATAATTACACCTGTGTGAAGAAGAGTTGATGATTGATGCAAATTGAAGAGAAGGTGGTGAAGATAAAAGGAAGAATTGCATTCTAGTGTGTGCACCTGTATTAGAAGATCATATGTAGTGAGGAAGAGTGTCAACTGTGAATTTGACACATGTTGAGTTACTTTGGAGATCCACAAGCTATATCATTGTGTTTCGGTAGGATTGGTGTTCTACCTGCTGTACTGTTTCAATTGGTGATTGGTGTCTCTAGTACGTTGGTGCCTACAAGCACAATAGGGGATTGTTGTCTCTGGTAGGTTGGTGACTACTTCAGTGTGTAAAATGCACTTGTACATTTCAACATTGTGAGGCTAGATTTGGACAGTAGATCCAAGCAGTTATTCTCGCTGTGGTTTTTCCCATCTTAGGTTTTCCACGTAAATTTGGTGTTCACTTGTGTAGATGTGTGTGCTTATGTTTTTCCTTGGTCATTAGTTTTCTGCTTTGGTTCATGTTTCATTTATGATATGTGCATTTGAGTTAAGAATTTTAAATAGATTTGATCTACTGATTCACCCCCCTCTTAGTAGATTGTGTGCCCTTCAATTGGTATCAGAGCCAAGTTCCTTTGAAGAAGCCTAACAACTTAAGGTAGTTTCGGGATGGTACACTCAGCTGGTAAGGAAGGATTCTCTGGAAATAAAGCACCACTCTTTGATGGATCCAATTTTGCATTTTGGAAAGTTACGATGGAGTCCTATTTGATGGCTTTAGGAATGGACATCTGGATGTCAATAATAGAGGGATATGAAATACTAAAAACCCTCCTAGGGATCAGGTCAGAAAGAGGGATTGTGAACTCAATGCTAAGACAAGGAATGCTATTTTATGTGGATTGACTAACTCTAAATTTGTGAAAGTAATGCAGTGCAAAACAAAAAAGGAAATATGGGATAAATTGGAGACCATCTATGAAGGTGATGACAAAGTCAAAGAGGCAAAGCCACAAACCCATAAATCTCAATTTGAAAGTTTGAAGATGAAAGAAGATGAGATTATTGCCACATTCCTACACTGGGTTGATGAAGTTGTCAACACTATTTGAGGTCTTGGTGAGAATTTTAAGGAAAAGAATGTTGTTAAAAAGGTACCACTCAGATCTCTCCCTAGAAGGTTTGATTCTAAAGTCTACTATTGAAGAAGCTAAGGATATGAATACTTTGAAGTTGATTGAACTTGTAAGATTTGGCTAAATAGCCTACCTAAGATGCAAATGAATGAAGGAAAGCAAATACATAAATAAGAGATGAGCAAGAATACACTGTATTCTTCTCAAGAGAATGCAAAGCTTCAATGAGCTTGAGAATTGGAATGAATGGTATGTGATTACAAATGGAACCCATTGGCTATATAGTCCAAGGGGAGAGAGATGATGCAATAAGATTATGATAAGTTTTGTCATCTTGTGAGGTGTGACAACTCAAGGTCATGAAATCTCAACAACCTTATCCATATGTAAACTTAAGATAGTGTAAAGAGAACTTAAGTGGATAACTAGCTAGTAACTGAACTAGTTAGATAAAGTACCCCTTTCACACCAACACCCCCCTTAACTACAACTTAGGGAGTAGTATACAATGCAAAGATGCAAACATGGGTCTTGGCTACTAGGCCTGATGAGGTACCCATGTACATATAAATCTCTCAGAAATGGAGAAAAGGAGAAAACCCAGTGGGATAAAACTCCTTTCCAACTTAGAGAGAAAAACAAAGAAAATGCTCTCGAGAAAATGTGAAGGACAAAACCCCATGTGAGGAAAAAGTCCCCCCATAAGAGAGAATAAATAGGAAAGATCAAGTGAACCCCCCTGAATGTACAATATTTTGTACTGATGGTGGATGTTCGACATAGAACTCTGAAGATGGTCCAAGATCATTGAACATTCCTCCCCTTAGGAAGAAAATGATACATGTAGGATATATTTTCATTCTTGAAAGGAATAAGTCTTTGGAATTGGCTCAAATGTCACAATGTCAGGAGTCAATCTTAACTGAAGAAGGGGATGATGTAGAACAACGTGAAGACTAAGTAGATCATCGACCAAAGATGATGCTAAGTCCTCCTTGGAATGCTACTCCAAAAGATGCCAAATGATGACAAGAACTGATATAAAGAATTATGTACCGTTGCAAAAGATGTCAACATGAATGGAGACCGAGTTGAAACTGTCAAATCATGAGTATTTGTAGAATCTATCACTATGGAAGCATATAAATGTGAAGATGGAGCAAGAGGATCTAAATGTACCCATTTATAAAAATAGGAAAGGAGAAAGCCCATTGAGAACAAAACTCCTAATCACTGATGTCCAAACTCCAAAAACTAGACGAAATTGTATTTGCTAATGAAGAACTGCTAATGAATCCCACATTGCAACAAGAATAAGATCAAAATCAAGGAGACCACTGCACAAGTATCAACTGGATACTCTCAAATGCTCAAAATTATAGATTTGGTACAAAGTCTGTATTAGTATCAATGATTTTGGACACTACTCAACTATAAATTAGTTGCAAATACAGGTACCAAGTCTTTGGATGTAGAACCTGATCCTCTGAATACAATGAGATTGCTTCCATAACATGATTGTCTATATTGTATCTAGTCTTTCACACTGAAATGCATGGGTAACCAGCCGCTGCATTTGTCGTGTATATAGGAACTAACACTTGATACATAGATCAATCCTAAAAAGCTTGCAATAAGAAAGATCTGGAAGATTACACTGAAGTGACAACATTGTTGCACTTTATTTTAGTGCATTTACATCTTTTACATACAAGAGTTATTTGGACAACATTAGTAATGCAAATCTGCAAACTCTGATGAAGAAGCCAAACATGAAATCAAAGAACAACTGGCCCCTGTTGGTTGCCGGATGGAAGAACACCATTAATGGTACAATTCAAAGCTTGTCAATCAATCAAGAAAAAAGTTTTCCAATTTTACTTATTAAAGAAAAAAATATTTTAAAAAAACTTAATTAAATTTTTTATTAAAATACTAATAAAGAAAATTCTTTTTAAAAAACTTTATTAAAAAAAAATTAAAATTATATTTTTGAATTTAAACAAAAACCTTATTAATAAATAACAAGTTTATTAAAAATATTAAAAATTATTAAAGAATTTTTTAAAAGTTTTATTTAATTAAGAGTTTAATTAAAAAGCTTTATTTTAAAAAGAGTTTAATAAAAAAATTAAAGAAAAACTTTAAAAAACATTGAATTTTGTCATTTTGTCGAGGGGTCCTCAAGCCTCCCCACACCCCTCACGAACTTTAATTATAAAGCTTTTTAAAAATTAAATTATTTGTGGGGCCAAAGCCTCCACCATTCCCCACGTAGGGGTGTTAATAAAAAGCTTTATGAAAGCTTTAGAGGATTTAAATCCCTTTCATAAAAAGTTGTGCCCACAAAGGAGCGCTTTTATGTTGCCCCACCTTTATGGGGCGCGAGACCTTATGTGGGTACCTACATATCCATAAGGTGTGGGCTGCAATATTTTTTTAAAACCTACGTTTATCAATAAAACTCAGAAAATTAAAAAAAAAGGTTTGGATTGATACGTCTATGGGGCTATATGGCTTCCAAACAAAAAAAATTGGTTTTTTGCAATCTCAACTAAAATTGACAAATTAATAGTCAATTTTAGCATTTCAAGGTCTTTTGAATGTGATGGCAGGGTCAGATTTGACCTAGAATGCTCTAAAATGGTAGTTCCTTACTGGGTTTGGCAATGAATCTTCCGCTTCAAATTCTAATAGATCTGGCCTTCGGTGTTTGATTCAGATGAAATAAAAGACAAATTTGACTTTCTTAGCTACTCTGAACTCAATGGTGAGCTCAAAATTTCTCCAGGAAGCTTCAAAAACCTACAATTGACAAGTCAATGTTTGAACCCCCCAAAAATTGATATTTTCTCTGATTCTCTAGATCATCCAAGGATGCAAAAGAAGAGCATATTCATGTGCTGTGAAAAATAACAGCTCTACACTCCCAGATTTTCTAAAATATTGCTAACCACAATTCACAATTGCTCTGATACCATGTGTAAGATTTGGCTAAATAGCCTACCCAAGATGCAAATGAATGAAGGAAAACAAATACAAAAATAAGAGATGAAACTATATTCCTCTCAAGAGAATGCAAAGCTTCAATGAACTTGAGAATTTGAATGAATGGCATTGTGTGATTACAAAGGGAACCCATTGGTTTTATAGGCCAAGGGGAGAGAGAGGATATAATAAGATTATGACTAGTGTTGTCATCATATGAGGTGTGAAAACTCAGGGTCATTAAAGCTCAACAACCTTATCCCTATGTAAACTTAAGACAGTGTAAAGAGAACTTAAGTGGATAATTAGCTAGTAACTGAACTAGTTAGATAAAATACCCCTTTCACACCAACAAAACTGAATGGAATTCTAACTGCATTTGAGATGATATTTGAAAATGAAGACTCTATAAGGAAAGAGGCTACTTTCAAAGTATCTAAGAAGCAGGCTGATCAAGATTCCGATATTGGATCAGATTCAGTAGAAGCAAATTTTGTCAGAAAACTACAAAGAGGTTCCGGTAAGTACAAAGAAAATTTACCTTTTAAGTGTTTTAATTGCAATGAATTAGGACATTTTATGGCTAAGTGTCACTATAAGAGTTCTAAAAATGGTGAGCATAAGAATTGAAAGAAATCATTTCAGAGAAGGTATAAAGGTTAGAGGAAACATAAGAGTTTCTACACTAATTAAGAAGACTGTACTCTATTGAAGAAGAAGATGAATATATCTTTGGAGATGAAAAAGATAAAGCTGTGTTCATGGCTTTTTGAGACTGTTGAAGGAGATGCTGAAATGGATTTCAAAAACAACGAAGATGAAGTAGATCTTATGGAAGAATTGATGTGTGTTGGAAAAGAAATCAAAAGGTTGAAGAAAAAATTGTAGAAGTGAAGGCTAAAGAAAAGGTATCTCAGGATTTGAAGAAAGTAGAAAAGATGTTGATCTGAAGACCCAAAAAAATAAGCAAAAAGGATTGAAGAAGTTTTGATAGAAAAGTTGCTATCAAGACATAAAGACTGTGAGAAATTGGAAGCTAAAATTGTGACAATAAGAAATGAGCTTAAGAAAGTGAATTAGCAGTTGCATATGAAGTTTGGAAAGAGTATTGAAACCCTATATCGGATATTGGGAAGTCAGAGAGCTCCGCATGTCAAAACTGGAATAGGTTTTGATGATATGAAGAACAAGGTAACGTAATGATGCATGTGAATCACACTCCACCTCCCCTTTGGTCGGTGTTGTTCCCTTGTCGGTAGGACCATGTTCTAGAATGGGGTTCATCGGCGAGAGATTTGGATTTGAACGAGACCTTGTTCCATGTCCCAACAATGACCCGATGGTGATGGAGTGTAACGGGTTCATCGACGTGAGTGTGTAGTATCGGTAGGACATCAGTATTTGTCCCAACAACGAGGCGATCGGTGTGAAGTGAAGACATTTCAGTGAGAGTGAATGGTTTCAGTAGGACTCATCCTGGAGTCTCTCTGACAGCCCAACAAAATGATGTTGGTGAGTCGCGGGTTTTCATAACCTTACAACCTTCGACTAGAGGTTCTAAAGTTTAGGTTTGAAGTGACTGTGCAATATTGCTTGATCAACGGTAGGGGTCAAGGCTGATTGATTGGAGGGTGCAAAGTATTGGTGGGACCCAACTAGGGTATGAGATGACAGAAGATGTCGAAGCAGACATGTGGCATGATGAGATTGGATGAATGACAATCCACATCCTTGTTGTGGATTATATAGTAGTGACATGGTGATGAGGTGGATAGGGGATGTCATCATGGGTTTTTGTCGGCGTGGTTGATGGTCATTGGTGAGACCTTCTAGGATGTCTCTACGATGCTCCGATGGAATGATGGAGAAAGAATAAGGTGAACATCGACGAGAAGCAGGTGTATCGGTGGAAGATGATTTTAGGTCTCTCCAATAGGACGATGAGATGAACAATTGAGATGAATGGTCAATGGTGGTGGATAATGAATGAGGTCACAACACTTGGTGAGGCAAGATTCGATGCCATTCCACATCGTTGTTGTGGAATACATATTCATTGGTTGACGATTGGAAGCTACTGATAGCGAGGTAATTGCATGGTGATACTATGACACAGGAGTGAAGAACAACAAGGCCAACGTGAAGGAGAAGGCTTGTTGGTGATGATAGAGAGAAGATATATATACCCATCATGAAGAGAGGTTGGTAGAGGTGGGTAAGAAGGGAGAGTCGACTTGAAAGAGGGCCTGAAAATTTGAAGAACTGTCTCGGTGGTTAACATGAGAGAGCTCAAAGAAGAGAGCGAGGCAAGGTAGCCTGCAAAGAGAGGTGAAAGCTAAAATGAACCGTCTTAGGAATGGTGTGTGAGAAGAGGTGAAGTAGCCTAGAGATCTCAAGGGGAAGAGCTTCAAAGAGTAGAGCGTGATGTGAAATGGAATAGGGGATTGCCCTGTAGATGTGAATTTCTGAATGTAATCTAGTAATCTGTTCCAAATGAATAAAAGAGAGTTGTTGACCTGTGTCAAAGTGTCAATATGTGTGTGTGTGTGGTCTGTGTTGGCTGCAAGATTGTGATGACCTGATAAGGTCCTCCGATATTGACTACGTCAATATGGTATCAGAGCCAGGTTGTCCTGAGTCTGTAACAAAGTGTCGAACATGAGGCAGTTGCAACAGTATCTGTGAGTGTGGGTTGAAGCCAGAAGACCTGTAGGTGATGAGTTGAGAATAGTTGTGGAAAGGAATGTTTGTTGTAGGCATGAAATAAGGTCTGTAACTACTATCCTCCAACAGAGATAAAGCTGGGTAGAAGGTGTAGAGTTCCTCCACTAAGAGAGAGTGGGTATAGGAAGCATCTTCCAGAATATTTGTTGGGTAGAGGATAGTTGCGTGAGTGAGGTATTGTGACAAGGAGTACCTGTAACTGTTGAAAAATGTGCCTCAAGCTTACTAACATGAAACTCCTGAAAGAGAAAAATCGGTGAGACCCTCTGGAAGTCTTACCGACTAGTAGCTATGTTCAAAATTTTAAAGTCACTGAGACTTTGGTTCTGTCTTGCCGACGGGAGTCATCGGAAAGACATGTCTATTGATGTGAGTTTCCCATCTCATTCCGTCATGGAAGATCTCTTGCCAACGGGTTGGTTCTAGTTGGTTATCGGGGAGACTCTTGGCGACGAGAAGTCATCGGGGAGAGACATGAAGCTTTAGAGTGACTCATTCTGACAAAGTATGTCTCGCCAATGGGTTGGCTTCTGGTGATCATTGGGGAGACTCTTGGCTGACAGGTTTGTAGTCGGTATGAACTCTTGCTAAGAGTGCTAGTCTCGCCGACAATTTTATTTATGAACTGCCGATGGATCTCCATGTGATGAACTTCGGTGTAACCTCTTGCCGATAGACTGGTCGGGGTGACATGAACTATCAATGACATCGATGTGACTCTGACTGATGATACTTGGTCAAGTTTACATTTGTTAAGAACTCTTGCTGATGGATGTGGTCTCGCCGACAGGCTGGTGCATTCGATATGACCTCTTGGCGATAACATTTCTCTCGCCGATTGTTCTGTGATCAGTGTGAACTCTTGCAGATAGTATTCCTCTCACCGATGGATTTGTGTTCGGTATGATGTCTCATCGATAGCGATGATCATGTCGATGGTTCTGTGATCGAGAATTTTGGCATCGGGGAGACACAGTCCAGTGTCTCACTGACATGTGATTCAGTTTGAACTTCTTTGACCAAATGATTGTCCTACATGGTGTGTTCTGAACCAATGAGCGAAGCGGAATGTGAACCGTTGGCAGTTGGACTGTTGTGACCATTCCTATGGGAGATGAACAGACTGTGAGAGAATTGATTACTCTCTGGGCAATGGCGGATGATGATGAATAGTGTGAGATAACAAAAGTGTTGCTCGATTGAACATGAATTGTTCTAAGTGAATTCATTGGATGTTTCTGAGAGCTATTCTGTACAAGATTGATCAGTAAATGTGCTGCTGTAAAAATTGACATCAGAAAGTGAAGTTGATCTCTGTATGTAATTTTCTTTACTGTAATACAAAGAGGCCTTTCTTGGTGTGGTGGGTTTTTCTCCCATAAGGGTTTTCCCACGTAAATCTGGTGTCCAATTGTGTATGTTCATTTCTCTGTTCTGTTATTCTTTTCAAGTGTATCTTAATGAACTATAATTGTAAAGTTTAAAGTCATATCTGCATTCTTCCCTGAGGTTTTGATGTTAGGAGAGTTTGTTCCGCACCTAAGCTTTCCTTACAAGTGGTATTAGAGGCTGGCCAGTTGTGTTATCCTTGTGGGTACGTTGGGTTTTTTGTGTCAATTCTGTTCAGTGGGAGTCTTGTAGAAGTCTAGTAATTCGAATTACAGATTAAGATGGCAAGTACATTAGGAAAGATTGAAATTGAGAAATTCAATGGTAGTAATTTTGAGTTGTGGAAACTCAAAATGGAAGATCTATTGGTTGATTATGATCTGTGGCTTGCTGTGTCTAGAATGAAACCTACAGGCATGAAGCAAGAGGATTGGGACCTTGTAGATCAAAAATCAAAGGGGCTAATAAGGATCTGTTTAGCAGACTCTGTTCTTCTAAATGTTCATGAAGAAAAGACAACATCCACTTTGTGGAAAAGACTGGGAGCTATTTATCAAGGCAAGTCCTTGGTGAATAAGTTGTTCTTGAGGAAGAAGCTGTACTCTTTGAAAATGCAGGAAGGAGCGTCTGTTGTTGATCATTTGAATGCTTTCAACATGGTAATTGCTCAGTTAGCATCTGTGGGTGTAAAGATTGATGAAGAAGATCGCTGTATGCTATTGTTGTGTTCTTTTCTAGATTCTTGGGATCACTTGGTGATGGCTATTGGGAGTACTAATTCCTCTTTTAAGATGGAAGATATTGTTGCTTTTTTGTTATCAGAAGAGATGAGAAGAAAGTCTTCTGAGATGGCGAAGGAGGCTCTTGCTGTTAGAGGCAGATCGAAAGAAAAAGGCAAGAAGGACAAGAAGTCCAAATCCAAATTAGAGGGGAGATCAAAGTATCCTGGTAAGAAGTCCAAGGTAAAGTGCTAGAATTGTGGGCAACCTGGTCATGTCCGAAAGGATTGCAAAGAGGAGAAAAAGAAGTATTCTTCTAACAATGATTCTTCTCAGAGTGATGCAAACGCTTTCATTGCAGCCTTGGCTACACAGACATCAGATGATGTCTAGGTGATTGATTCTGTAGCATCTTTCCACATGACATCTCATAGAGACTGGTTCACTAAGTATGAAAAATACGATGGTGGAAGGGTGTATTTGGCAAGTGATTCATCTCTGGAAATAGTTAGCCATGGAAGAGTCAGAATTCAATTCCCTGATGGAAGAGTGAAGGTAATCAATGATGTAATGCATATACCAGGTCTGGCTTGAAACTTAATTTCTGTTAGTAAGCTGAACGATGGTGTAGTGCGGGTCTCATTCTCTGGAAATGACTGTAAGATGACTAGAGGCTCAATTGTGCTAGCTAGGGGTGCTTGCATTGGTACCTTGTATAAGCTGGATGCACATGTTGTGCAATGCAATAGTGTCTCTGTAAAGTCACAGAAGGCTACTCATGGAGAAAAGGAGGAAAAAGTTCCTGATAGTGCAAACTCTATGGAAGTTAAACTTCTAGCAGAAAAGACTATGCTCTAGCATCATAGGCTTGGCCACATTGGTGAAAAAGGTTTAAAAACCTTGAAAAATAAAAACCTGGTTGAAGGGCTTGATGATTGTAACCTCGAATTCAAGTTTTGTGAACATTGTATATATGGTAAACAACACCGGTGTTTCATTTTACTCTAGTCCTCACAAATCTTCTGGTTTACTTGATTACATACATTATGATGTTTTTGGTCCAATAAATGTTCCTTCTTTGTCTAAATCAAGATATTATGTATCGTTCATTGATGATTATTCAAGAAGGGAATTTGTTTATTTTTTGAAAAGTAAAGCAAAAGTGTTTAGTCGTTTTAAGGAATTTAAAAACCTTGTGGAAAATCAGACTGGAAGAAAAATAAAATGTTTAAGGAATGAAAATGGTGGTGAGTTTTGTTCTGATGAGTTTGAAAGGTACTATAAAGATCATGGGATTAAAAGACATAAAACTACACCCTACACTCCGCAACAAAATAGAGTTGTTGAAAGGTTCAACAGGACATTGATGGAAAGAGCACGAAGTATGCTAAGCAGTGCTGGCTTGGAGGAGAAGTTCTGGGCTGAGGCAGTTGCAACATGTTATTTAATAAATTATTCTCCAAATTCCTCTCTTGTTGAGAAAACACCTTTGGAAGCATGGTCTGGAAAGAAGCCCTCTTTGAGACACATTCGTGTCTTTGGCTGTGAGGCATATGCATATGTGTCGAATGAAAAAAGATCTAAATTGGAAAACAAGGTTATTAAATGTATTTTTATTGGTTATAGTACTGGCATAAAAGGATACAAGCTTTGGAATCTTGATACAGAGAAGGTTCTATACAACAGAAGTGTTATTTTTCGTGAGCTGAAGCCTTCTACTTTGGATCTACAGTCAGAGACAAAATCAAAAAATAAAAGGGATGTAGTTGAAATTCCTCCGACACCAGATAAAGAGGAATTGAAAATTCAAAATGAACCTGAAACTGAGGAGAGCTCAAGTAGTTCTGAGAGTTCTGAAGAAGAAGATCAACCTCAGCCTCAGCCTGTGAGGAGGTCAACACGTGAAAGAAAGCAACCTGATAGGTATGGGTTTTCTTTGATAGATTCTACTTGTGCCTATGCTTTAATTTCTAGCATTGATGAGCCTAGGACTGTGAAAGAGGCATTTAGAATGTCCGATTCAAACTCTTGGTTAGAAGCCATGAATGAAGAAATGGCATCATTAGAAAAGAATGATACTTGGAGTTTGGTTCCCTTGCTTGAAGGCAGAAAAGATGTTGGCTGCAAATGGGTATTTAAAAAGAAAATAGGTTTGAATGGCAGTGTGGAAAGGTATAAGGCGAGGTTGGTTGTGAAGGGATATTCCCAGGTAGAGGGAATTGATTATGGAGAAATATTTTCTCTTGTAGCTAAGCTGACATCTATCATATTTCTTTTGTCACTTGCAGCAGCGTATGACTTAGAGATTGAATAGATGGATGTGAAGACAATTTCTTCATGGTGACCTTGAAGAAGAAATTTATATGTCCCAGCCTGCTCCACTTTGTGGAAAAAGGTAAAGAAAAATTGGTTTGCAAGTTGAAAAAATCTCTGTATGGATTAAAACAATCTCCTAGAATGTGGTACCATAATTTTGACACGTTTGTTTTGTCATTGGGATTTGTAAGATTGAAATATGATCATTGTGTGTATTACAAAGCTGAAAATGATCGTGTTCTTATTATTGCTCTCTATGTTGATGATATGCAGTTCATAGGCAATAGTAAGTGATTTCTGATCTAAAATCTCAGTTGTCTGCAAGTTCGAAATGAATGATCTTGGTGCAGCTAGGTATATTCTGGGAATAGAAATAACTAGGGACATGAAGAGTAGGAAACTTTGGCTTAGTTAGAATAAGTATATTAATACTGTTCTGGAGAGATTTTGTATGAATGATTGCAAGCAGCTAGTTGTTCCAGTTATGCAGGGAACAAGGCTATCTGTTGAAGACTGTCCAAAATATCCTACTGAGATAGAAGACATGACCAAAGTGCCTTATGCTAGTGCAGTTGGCAGTTTATGCTAGTGCAGTTGGCAGTTTAATGTATGCAATGGTCTGTACAAGGCTAGACATTTCCCAAGCAGTGGGAGTACTTAGTCTTTTTATGGAAAATCCTAGAAGGACACATTGGGATGCTGTGAAAAGAGTGTTTAGATATCTGAAGGACACTTCAGAATATGCTTTGTATTATCATGGGAATTTGGTTGAATCATAGAGGACTCTCAACATTCGAGGCTATGTGGATTTTGATTGGGCAAGGGACATTGACAGTAGAAGATCCACCAGCAGATATATTTTCATGATGAATGGTGGTGCAGTTAGTTGGATGAGTAAGCGGCAGGCTGTAGTCGCTTTGTCCACTACAAAGGTAGAATACATGGCAGCAACACACGCTTGTAAAGAAGCAATCTAGTTAAAAAATTTGTGTTCTAACATTGGGTTTGATGTAGGGATAATTACAACTTACTGTGACAGTCAGAGTGCTATTTGTTTGGCGAAAAATCCTACTTTCCATGCCAGGATGAAACATATTGATGTGCAGTATCATTTTGTATGAGATATGGTGGAGGATGGAAAGGTCTCTTTAGAAAAAGTGGATACTCTGGAGAATGTTGCAAATGCATTGCCGAAGCCAGTGAGCATAGACAAGTTCAGGTGGTGTGCTAGTTTGATGGGCCTTAGTGCCCATGAATTTCAGTAGTTTTGTTGTGCTCTGGAACTTGCATTCGGTAAGAACTCTTGCTGATGGATGTGGTCTTGTCGACAGGTTGGTGCATTCGATATGACCTCTTGGCGATATCGTTTCTCTCGCCGACTGTTTTGTGATCGATGTGAACTCTTGCTGATAGTATTCCTCTCGCTGATGGATTTGTGTTTGGTATGACGTCTCGCCGATAGCGATGATCATGCTGATGGTTTTGTGATTGGGAATTTTGGAATCGGGGAGACACGGGCTAGTGTCTCACCGACATGCAATTCAGTTTGAACTTCTTTGACCAAACAATTTTCCTACGTGGTGTGTTATGAACCAATGAGCGAAGCAGAATGTGAACCATTGGCAGTTGGACTGTTGTGACTGTTCTTATGAGGGAGATGAACAGACTGTGAGAGAATTGATTACTCTCTGGGCAATGGTGGATGACGATGAATAGTGTGAGATAACGAAAGTGTTGCTCGATTGAACACAAATTGTTCTGAGTGAATTCATTGGATGTTTCTGAGAGCTATTCATTACAAGATTGATCAGTAAATGTGCTGCTGTAAAAATTGACATCAAAAAGTGAAGTTGATCTCTGTATGTAATTTTCTTTATTGTAATACAAAGAGGCTTTTCTTGGTGTGGTGGGTTTTTCTCCCGTAAGGGTTTTCGCATGTAAATATGGTATCCAACTGTGTATGTTCATTTCTCTGTTCTGTTATTCTTTTCAAGTGTATCTTAATGAACTGTAATTGTAAAGTTTAAAGTCATATCTGCATTCTTCCATGAGGTTTTGACGTTAGGAAAGTTTTTTCCGCACCTAATATTTTCTTACAATAACTACAAAGGATTTGAGTTCTAGAAGAGATTGTTGTAGGTGAGTAGAGACTTGCAACTGTAGAGGGATTGAATCATAAAGAGATTTGTTGTAGAAAGGACATATGACTACAGAGGGTTGATACCCTAATAGAGAGGGAGATATTGTTGCAAGGAGGACTTGTAACTACAGAAGGACTTGCGAGTTTTTGAAGATGTCTTCAAATAAGAGGACAAGATGGGTCATGAGGAGACTAGTGATAATCCCATTTTGGGAAGAGTATCGGGAAGAGGTGAGAGGAAAGAAGTTGATTGCAGAGCTAAAAGAGATTGAAGTGAAATTAGATTCCCTTGAGGAAAGCTTAGGAATGAAGGAACATATTATGGAAGAGGAAGAGAAAGTGTCCATAAAGGAGGCACCTATGGAGACAACTTGGACTCTTGATTTATCTATTAGTAATTTGTTTGAAGTTGTGAATGTAGGTATGGAGAAGGTTGAGAATAAGACCTTGCAGATGATGATAAAAGGAAGCATGCAATGTGGAGAAGTCGGGGTACATTATAAAGTACCTACAAATGAAGAAAGAATTGAAGATGAGGCCGAGCGAAGATTAGTTGTAAAAGAGTGTAAAGAAAAGATTGTTCCAAATATGAAGATCTTTGACGGTCCCTTATTTGATGAACTTGGTGAAGACGATCTCTTATTGAGAGAAGAGGTGAGGAGAATCCAAAGTTATTTGGATGCTGAAGGTGAAAGGTTGATGAAGTAGAAGGATATTTGTGCAGTGTTTCTTATGATAATTGTTTGTTTGTAGGTGAAAACATGTGTGCAACAAATCAATTTTCAATCGTGGAGTGTGTAGAGGTTGCAACTATAAAAGAAAAAGAGAGATGAAAAGGTGCAAAAAATGGACTCTAGGAGTCCTATGTTTGATGGAGAAGTTGGTAAGGATGATCTCCCGCTAAAAGAGGAGATGAGAAGAATCAAAAGATTCTTGGAAGGAGAAGTAACTAGTAACTTGAATAAGATTTTATGCTGCATGATGGTCCAGTGTTCGATGAGGATCAAGGGTTGCTTGAAGAGATACAAAAGATTGAACAATTTTCTAGTATAGCAGTGAAGAATGTTGCACTCGATGATGTTGGAGTAAAGAAGAATGGTACACTTGGTGATGATGGAACAACAAAGGAGTATGAGGTAAACTCTATTTTTATGAGTTTTATGATATTGAGTTTGAAGTGCATGTACTTGATGAGGTGAGTAGCATGGTAGAGAAAATTGTGGAATGTGCAGATGTGGTAGAGTTGCGTAGAGATGCCTACCTATGGTTAGAAGTTGTAGGGGATGTGACAGGAGAGATTTGGTGGAGGTGGTCGGTCTACAGTGGGTTGAATCCCACGAAGGTGAAAGGAAAAGAAAGAGAGGAGTTTCTAGTGGAGTTATGTCTTTTTGAAGGCATAATGGAAATGCAAGTGGAAGATTGTGAAGAGGAGAAAACATGGTGGATATTTGGAGTTAATAAATAGAATTGTAGGAGGAAGTATATACAGAAAGAGAAAAGCTAACAAGTGTAGATAGTGAAACTTCAAAGGCCACAGTTGTGGAGATTGAACAACTGGAAAGTGAGGAAAAATAAATTAAAACTGAAGGATGGCATGATAGATGCCATGTGCAGGGGCACATGATTCTTAATCACTTGGGGAGTCTAATGCAGGTGCATTGCACTCCACCTCCCCTTTGGTCTGTGTTGTTCCCTCGTCGACATGACCATGTTCTAAGTCCCAACGACAGAATGATCATGTTGGTAGATTGGGGTTCATTGACGAGAGATTTGGATTTCGGCAGGACCATGTTCCATGTCCCAGCGATGACCCGATGGTGATGGAGTGTAACGGGTTCATCGGCGTGAGTGTGTAGTATCGGTGGGACATGAATCTTTGTCCCAACGATGGGGCGATCAGTGTTAAGTGAAGATATTTCAGCGAGAGTGAATGGTTTCAACGGGACTCATCCTGGAGTCTCTCCGACAACCTGACATAATGATGTCGGTGAGTTGTGGGTTTTCATAACCTTACAACCTTCGAATAGAGGTTCTACAATTCAGGTTTGAAGTGACTGTGCAATATTGCTTGATCAACGGTAGGGGTCAAGGCTGGTTGATCAGATGGTACAGAGTCTTGGTGGGACCGAACTAGGGTATGAGAAGACAAAAGATGTCAAAGTAGACATGTGGCATGATGAGATTGGATGAACGGTAATCCACATCCTTATTGTGATTACAGAGCGGTGACATGACGATGAGGTGGACAGGTGATGTCTTCATGGGTTTTCATCGGTGTGGCTGATGGTCATCAGTGAGACCTTCTAGGATGTCTTTGTGATGCTCCGATGGAATGATGGATAGAGCGTATGGTGAACATCAGCGAGAAGCAGGTGTATAGACGAAAGATGATTTCAGGTCTCTCCGATAGGACGATGAGATGAATGATATGGGGATAGCTTGAGATGAATGGTTGAGATGAATGGTCAATAGTGGTGGATAATGAATGCGGTCACAAAACTTGGTGAGGTGAGATTCGATGCCATTCCACATCGTTGTTGTGGAATACATATTCATTGGTCGATGATTGGAAGCTACTGATAGCAAGGTAACTGCATGGTGATACTATGACACAGGAGTGAAGAATGACAAGGCCGATGTGAAGGAGAAGGCTTGCTGGTGACGACATAGAAAATATATATATACCCATCATGAAGAGAAGTTGGTAGTGGTGGGTAAGAAGGGAGAGCCGACCCGAAAGAGGGTAGGAAAAGTTGAAGAACCGTCTGGACGGTTAACAAGAGAGATCTCGAAGAAGAGAGTGAGGCAAGGTAGCTCCAAAGAGAGGCGGAAGCTGAAACAAACTGTCTCAAGAATGGTGCATGAGCAGAGGTGAAGTAGCCTAGAGAGCTTGAGGGGAAGAGCTTTAAAGAGTAGAGCTTGATGGGAAGTGGAACAAGGAATTTCCCTATAGATGTGAATTTCTAAATGTAATCTTGTAATTTGTTCCAAATGAATAAAAGAGAGTTGTTGACCTGTGTTGTGTCAATCTCTGTGTGTGTGTGGTTTGTGTTGGATGTGATATTGTGATGGTATGATAAGGTCCTCCAATCTCGATTGCTTCACATAAAATTATGAGAAGTCTGCTAAGGCTAGTCCAGAAGTGTCTAGCTTTGGAAGTTCAAGGTTTGAAAGAATCATGGAAAGTTATGAAAGAATGACATAGTATGATGGCTTTATTCAAGTGTATTTAACAAGAGAAGAAGATAAGGAAGATATGGATACAACACCAGGTTCAATTATCCTTTCTTTGGTTATTGTTTAAATTGCAATAATTTTGGACATAAGATTGCAGATTGTAGAAAAGCTCCAGGAAGAAGAATTAAATTTGTTAGCAATAATGCATTTTCACCTCTGTACAATTTTAATATCATTTTCTTCAAATGCAACAATTTTGGACACATTGCAAAGAACCGCATAATCAATTTTGTGAGTCCTCTATCGAAAAGTGGAAGAAAAGGAACAAAAAGTAGAAGTCATGAATCAGATAGAGTTTGGAAGAAGGTTCTTGAAGGAAAGAAGTTAGGAAATTGAATGATTGCTTAAATTTATCTACATGCTTAGAAGGAGAAGAACCTGTGGATCATTGATAGTGGTTGCTCAAGCCACATGATTGGAGATAAAAGTACATGAATTTCAAGAAATTTGAAGGTGGTTTTGTGACTCTTGTAAATAATTATATTGCCAAAATTATTGGTAAGGGTACTTTGAGTCTTGATGGTGGTAGGACAAAGACACATGATGTTTTGCATGTTGATAGTTTAAAGCATAATATTTTAAGTGTTAGTCAAATGTGTGATCCATCCTTTTCTTCACTGTGGTAGGGTTTCCATCCTTGTTTTTCTTTGCATAAGGTCTTCTTTCTCTGGATTGTCATCCAATCCTCTGGAATCTTCCTCTTGCACTTCTCTTCCTTTGTTCAAAATTCTTGTTCAAATTTTCCTCTACCTTTAGTGAAAATTGGTACGCTTCTTCAACTGTTGTCATCTTCACTAGACTTAATTCTTCTTGGATGTTTGTTCTGAGTTCATTGATGTACCTCACAACCTTATCTTTGCTTGCTTCACTATGTCCAGATCTAATGATCATCTTGTAGAACTCTTCAGTATACTCCTTCACATATCTCTCCTCTTGCCTTAGGGTCTATAATCTTTTCAACAATTCAAGCTCATAATCAATAGGTATAAATTGATTCTTCAAATTTTTGTCACCATCCTATCCCACTTTGTGATTTTATCCTTTCCTCTTCTATTCCTATCCAATTGAAATTTTTTCCACCATACAGTAGCATGTCCTTTCAACTTTGTTTTCACAAATATTACTCTTGTTGGATCTTCAATTTCTTCACATTCAGAGTATTCCTCCATATCATTGATCCAATCAATCAACTCCTTAGGGTTTAAATTTCCTATGTAATTTTTAATTTCAATTATATATCGCTTACCAATCTTGGAAATAGCTTTCAACATCTTCACTTGATCTTCTTCTTCTTCTTCTAGGGTTTCTTCATTATGATTCACGACATGATCTAATTCATCATCATCACTTTCATATGCATGTATAGGGTTTAGACCTCACCTTCTATCTTCTTCTATAGCATCTAATTGAACTCACATTGGTCACATCATCTCTAACATTTCATCCATTCTTCTAGCGACATTTTCCATAGTAGGTACTCTCCTTGGCAACATCTCTCTCCTTGGATCCAATACAACTACCTCAATTCGTGATCTAGCTACAAGGGTTTCAACTACCTCACAATTTGTGATCGGTTGAAAAAACATGTAGTTTACCTTAGGTTGACGATCTCTTCACCACAAGGAATTCCTTCAAGACTCAGAACTTTCTTTGATACCACTTGGTGCAGACATAGATGGAGGGTCCAAAGAGGACTGTCCAACCGTGCAACTTAGAGTCAGCATAGCAGAAATAAAACAAGAAAATACTTAGCAAATATAGATCTTTATTGAATCAATAATTGGAAAACTTACATGCATCATATGCCTCATATGTGGGATGACTAGGGCTCACAGGCCTACCGCAAGGGCACTACAATATTACAACTAGCCAAAGGCCTTACTCAGACAACTGATCCTAATGACTTTGAACTATCTATCTAACTACTAATTACTTATCATGACTACTTTACATTGAATTATAAATGATCTTAAATATGAATCTCCAACTCCAATAATGGTCTATGTCAGCCTCAAGGGTTTACAAATCCCAATGAATGATCAAGCGTGCAGGTCAACCTTAAAACATGAAAAATAATCTTTCACGAAATGAAACGTATTGTGGATCTCCAAGAAATATCCCTTCAGGCCCAAAATGCTTGTATGATGTTCCATTAAGCTCCGCATGCTCTGAAATAGGTCCACACAACAATTTTGGACTAGGTTGGCCCCAAATGCTTTGATTGAGAATGACAGTGAAATTCTGAGAGCGATAACTTTCTGCACACAAATGCAAATCTCCTAAAATATGGATATGATATAGATGACCTCGTGTAGAACATATATCCTACTCCACGAGCTGAGAAATGATAATGCGATAAAATGGGGAATGAATTGTTGAAATTTCTATAGATTGAAATGCAAGAAAATCAATGCTTTTTTGGATGGTACATGATTGCTATATAACCAGGGATGCTCTTGCATCAAATTTGATATCATGTTATTATTTACACCACATTATTTGGATTATGTTGCTTGGAATATTATTATGTGGATCAAATACACTTGATGTTTCACTTGAATGTGCAATAAACTTACAAGTATTAGACCAATGGTTGGTATGTGGAGAAATTGACATGAATTCCATTTAGCCATCTCACCCCACCTAGTCCTTGTGAATCCCTGAATCAACTTAGATTTGAATTAGTGGCGATTCTAGAATCTATATGTCATGAAAATTTGTAAATTCTAGCTAAGTCCTTTATGTGTGTTTAAATTATCTTCTACATTGAATTTTAAATTTATTTTGAAATATGTGTTAACTATGTATGTGGAATATTTAATGCATGCATAGAAAACAATTTTGTGAATCCAATTGATCATTTAAAACGAGTTTAACTCCCTTCGAAATGGAAATGGTTAGTGATATGGATAAATATTTTTTATTTCTTAGTTTGATTTAATTACTTAATTTCCTCGCTATTGTGAAATATCAACTAAATTTAAATAAATTTTATATTTTATTAAATGAATTGGTTAATTAATATTGCAATTCTATTTTATTCAAAAAGAAAAAATTAAATTAGAAAAAGAAAAAAGAAAAAGAAAATAAAAGAAAAGGATAAAAGGAAAAGGAGAAGGCTTATTTTGGGAGCAATTTCTTATTTTGATTTTTTTTTGGTTCAAACCCTCTCTTCCTTTTCTTCAAAAATGTAAAATGAAATAGAAATAGGGGAAATGTATTGCTTGCCCAGAGTTGATTTTGGTGGAGCTTGGAGATCACTTGTGGTAGGAAAAGATTGCAAGATTGTGTGTGCATTAAAAGAGTCTCTCCATTGTTTTACACTTGTGAAGGAAGGTATTTCCCTTAATTTTAATTGTATTTAAAATGAATTTATTTCAATTTCCATGCCTACATTAGGTGGAGACATATTTCCTTGCTATTAGAAAAAAAGTTTAAATTTAATATTTTAAATTTTAAAAAATATGCATTATGTAGCTAAGTTATTGCAAAATTTTCTAAAATATTAGATTCTTTAAAATTGGAAAAATTGATTTCATATAACTGTTGTGAATTTTTGAATCAAAAGGGCACTCTTGAAATTAAAAAAAGTCTTCTATTTTATTTAAGCTAGAGAAAAATGGAAACTTTGAATGTATCACGTGATTCTATTAGTGGTGGTTTTGGGATTTTTATGGTTTTGAATTTTTTCAAGAAAAATGAAAAAACGTATTTTAGACCTCATATGAATGAATTATTTTATGGAATGAGTTATCTCCTTAATATTTTAAAATTTTGCATCTTTTGTCAAAGTTGTTGATGTTGGCAGTGTCGATCATCACTTCCAGCCATGTCTTGAAGCAATAAATTCAATATAGCCTTATCGACTATTTAATTTATTGGAGCCAATATTTAATGTGAAGAGGCACTTCACTTGAAAGCAAGAGAATATTTAATTATTGTTAAATAATTTGTTGAGGCCGACTTCATCTCT
>VDFB02125995.1:0-17667 GCA_007258455.2 Sequoia sempervirens
TCGATGCTTTGCTATGCATCCTTATAGTAGCAATGCTAGAGCTTAATGTTCCATTATGCATCTTAGAGGCTTTGCGTCTACATGGCGGAGAGTAGAGGAGCATAAGCTTCACCTAGACATTGCTTCCATTTCTTGGGGACTATTCTTAGAGAGGTTTTGTGCATGATTTCTTTCTGACTACTATCGACAGAGACATGTTGATGAGTTCCATGAGCTTTGTCAGTTGACTATAATGATAGATTAGTATGAGCACCACTTCTTTGAGCTTAAGTAGTATGCTAGAATTTCTGATGATGAGTTGATGTTAGTGCAACATTTCATCAGGGGCTTGAGTTCCCATATCAGTGGTGGTGTTCGTGTGTTTGAGTTGAAGACCTTAGAGATCACCATGGAGAAGGTGAGGTTGATAGAGGAGAATCTAGTTAGAAGCTTTGGTGGTTAGGTAGGCATTCAAATTGGTAGTGCCCCCCCTTTAGGATCAGTTGCTTGGGGTACACAGTCTTAGGGAGCTGGACCATCTAGATCTCAATCTACACCTTTTAGATCTAGTTAGCGACATAGGCATAGGTCTTCTTAGTCTCAATAGAGTGGGAAGATTCCTGGTACTCCATTTTCTAGGGATTGTCCATGTCATCATTCTCAGAGTAGCCAATAGAGTGGTCTAGCATAGAGTTCTCAGAGTGCACAATAGAGTTCTAGGGGTGAAGGAACCCAACAATCATGTGGACCATTTTTGGGCTGAGGTTTTGGAAGAGGTGGTTGTTTTTCTTGTGGGTAGCATGGTCATATAGCTATTAAGTGTCCTCAGAGATCAGTAGTTGGAGGTAGTCAGAGACAGGATACTTCAGAGCCTACAATAGGTGATGCTACTAGATCTCATAGAGTTTTTGTAGTGACTAAGCATCAGGGCACTGTGGTTGAGTATTTAGGTGAGTTATGTAGGAATACCACATCTATTTTGTTTGATTCGGGAGCTTCAGATTCTTTTATTTCTCATTTTCTCATAGAGTGTTGTGGACTCATGGTGGAAAGGCAAGATGTTGGTTGGCATGTTGAGTTAGTTATTGGAGCCAAGGTGGTTGTAGACTCCCTTGTTCATGGTTGTGTGTTGGATTTGGGCACCTTCACTACCACAATGGATCTTCGTGTGTTGCCTTTGGGGTCCTATGGGATTGTTTTAGGAATGGATTGGTGGGAAACACACCAAGCCAGTATAGGGTGCCGACGTAAGTTGGTTTAGTGTGTAGAAAATGTTGGAGAATTAGTTGGGGTCCAGAGAAACATTTCTCTCTGTGTGATTTCAACCATGCATCTAAAACGTGCCATGTGGCAAGGTTGTCAGATGTTTGCTATTTCGGTTAGTGATCTTGCTAAGGGTGGAATTCAGGACGTATCTCTTGATGACCATCCTCTTCTTCAGGAGTTTGCATATTTCTTTCCGAGTGTTATCCCAAGTATGTCACCTAAGCATGACATAGACTTTTGTATTAATCTCATCCTTAGAGTGGAGCCTATCTCTCGAGCACTGTATCATATGACTACTCAAGAGTTGAGCGAGTTTTCGTTGCAGTTAGAGGAGTTAATGGAGAAGGGTTTCATTCATCCTAGTGTATCCCCTTGGGGAGCACCTGTCATATTCGTGAAGAAGAAGGACGAATCTCTTTGCTTGTGCATTGATTATCTCTAGTTGAACAAAGTGATGGTGAAGAATCATTACCCGTTGCGTCAGATGGATGATTTGTTTGATTAGATGAGGGGAGACAAGGTGTTCTCCAAGATAGATCTAAAGTCAGGATACCATCAACTTTTCATTCATGAGGCAAACAAACATCAGATGAAATTTTGTACATGCTATGGGCATTATGAGTTTACGATTGTCCCTTTTGGGTTGACCAATGCTCCATCATTTTTCATGAGTTTGATGAATGGGGTGTTCCTCACCTATCTTGACCGATTTGTTCTCATGTTCCTTGTTGATATTTTGATTTATTCAAGGACTATGGAGGAGCATGAGGGCCATTTGCAACAAGTGTTGTAGTGCTTGTGAGATAATCAATTGTTCAACAATTTGACCAAGTGTGAGTTCTTCCAGACTGAGGTAAGATATTTGGGCCATATCATCTCAGAAGAGGGTATCTCAGTGGATCCTTCTAAGATTTAGGCCATTTTGGATATTGTCTTTGTACATTGAAACATCTATAGCTTGAGTGTTTATGGAGGATATTGTGCATTTGCATTGTATTCCTCATAAGATCATTTCTGATCATGATCCAGTGTTCGCTTCAGCTTTGTGGACTTCTCTTTAGCATGCTTTGGGAGCTCAACTTAATTTCAGCTCTGCATACCATCTTGAGACTGACAGATTGGCAGAGTGGGTTAATCAGGTTTTAGAGGATATGCTGTGGATGTATGTTATGGATCAATAGTCTTGTTGGGAGGACTACTTGTACCTGGTTGAGTTTTCTTATAATAATGGGTACCATAGTTCTCTTGGTATGTCCCCCTTCTAGGCCTTGTATGGTAGGCTGTGTTAGACTCCGTTGAGTTGGGATCACTTAGAGGATTGATTTCTTCTAGGTCAGAGATGCTTCAGGATATGGAGTAGCAGGTAGTGTAGATCAGAAAGCAGCTAGCTACAGCTTAGGATTGACAGAGGAAGTATGTCGATGCCCATAGGTTAGACCACCACTTCTCAGTGGGTGACTGTGTGTTTCTGAGAGTTCATTTGTAGAAGAGCCCCATCCGTTATGGGAAAGGCTCAAAGTTGGCACCTCAGTTTGTTGGACCTTTCAAGATCCTAGAGAGGATTGGACCAGTCGCCTATCACCTTGCATTGTGACTAAGTCTATCACGCATCCATGATGTTTTCCATGTTTTTGTTCTTAGACAATATATTCCTGATGTGGCCCATGTTCTTGATTGGATTGATTTGTAGGTCAAGGCAGACATACAACTTTCCTTTGAGCCCGTATGAATCCTGCAACGTCAGAGGTTGACCCTCAGGGGTTGGGTCATAGAGTAGGTAAGGGTCTAGTGGGATCCTGGTGGTGAGTCCTCAGCATCTTGGGAAGATGTAGCGAGGATGAGAGACCTTTATCCATATCTTTTTGCAAGCTTCCAAGAGTAAGCCTGGTCCTAGGGGGGGAGGATGTAACAACCCCCATGTTTGTATTTTGTTGTTGTCCTTCCTTGATGGATTCCTATAAATATAGATTTTTTATTTTCACTATTCGTCCCTTCATTATTTTGTATTGACACTTGAGAGGTGTAATTCCATGACTGCTATGCTAGATTACATGTTTGCATGCTTATGTGTTTATATGTTGTTATTCTATTGACATGATTATTGTTTATGTTGGATTTCATGTTTACATGGTTAGTTATTATGTTGGATTACATGCTTATATTTTTATATATCATTGTCTTTGCTTATGTATGATTATGGACAAGAAAAGGACAATGTTGTAACACTCGTAACCGATAGGCTTATGCTATCATGACCCTTTTTCCTAATGATTGATGTTGATTTAGATATATGATATATGATATATGCACATGTACTTTGAAATTTGATTGGAGTGATCATGTAGGTACTGAGTATTGACTCCTCCTAGATTCATAGGCTTGAGCATACTCTCATTCCCCGATGGTGGTACTGGAGGTAGTCATAGGTCAAATGTCCCCTACCCTATCCCATTGTACTCTATTAGTGTAGTGTTTCCATGTTGTTGTCTTATCATGTGGTTACCTAATGGTAACGTTCGGAGCACCTTTCTGTAGTAATTGGGTTACCAATATGTCTCATTGAGGTATTTTGTCTTGGTTTTTGTTAGCCCTTTATGTGGTTATATATATTTAATTGATTGTCGGTGTCTTGATGTGGTTTATTGGCATCTTCATGTGATTTTAAATATGGTATTTTATGGTAGCTACTTGTTTGGGGATTTGAATTGTTATTTTCATGAGGTTTTAAATATTTTATTCAAATGATTTATTAATCCTTTTGGGGGAGCCTTTTATATTTTAATGTTGTATATTTAGTGACTTTAATTAATTTTTTTTTTGGGAGCTTTAATAGCTAGTTTTATCAAATGCTTTATTTCATTTTTTATGGTTTGGAGAAAATATAAAAGGAAAGGAAGATTTGTTTGAGGGGGATTATTTTTTTATTTTGGAGGAAAGGAAATTTTTCTGTTTGCACAGAGGGGGAACCCCATGATTTGGGCGAGTGAGTTGGGGAGCTTTGTGGGAGTTTTCTGAGAAGAAATTTATGGGTAGTAGATTGTTGAAATCAATGTGCCATTTCTTACTTGTCCAGTTTTGGAACTTGGTCGTGTCTTCTACACTAAGCATTCCTCCATTTTTGTTTTGGGGAAATATTGAGGTATTTTCCTATTATTCTTTAATCTTGTATGGATGGTAATCTAGGCATTCACTCATGTAACATTTGTGCCTTGAATCTCTTTTCAGATCTGGGTTACTTTTATTTTGTGAAAATTTGGAGGAACCCCTCTATTTTATTTTTGTGATTTCTTGGCGTTTGGATAATGGTTGTTTTGAATTATATTTTTTTCTCTAAAGTATTTTTTATGGCATATTTGTGTACATTTCCAGCAAATTTGAAATGGGTTGTTGGAAAAATCTGATTTCTAGGCTCTTTCATATTCTTTCTTTTTTTTGCCCAATTTGTTAAAACACATTTTTCTTTGTTGCTCATTACCATTTTGTTAAAAACAAAAAAAGGTGGATTCCTTGTAGAAATTCCCAAATCTCAATTGGGTCTTTGGCAGATTTTAATTCTGGGTACTTTCATTTTCTGATGTTTTTTCTTGCCTAGCTTGGCAAAATAACGTTTTTCAAAACAAACCCTCATTTTTTGTTCTAAAATCAAAAATTGAATGTGGATTCCAATTAGAAACGTCGAAATCTAAACTAGGTCAAGCTTAGAATTTTAATCCAAGCAATTTGAATTTTTATGTAAATTTTTTATGCCTCTATTTCATTATGAATTTCAGTTGTTTAATATTTCTTCTTACAACAATATTGGCTTGGATATTTTAAAAGGTTTCTATGATGGAAATTTGTGTCTTTCCCTTTGTTTCATTTTTCTTTGGATTCCTCATTTGGTTAAACGAGATGAGCTTAGGTCTAGGTATTTAGAGTGGTCATATGGAGTGGCTCTCTACGGGCTCGGGGCCCGCAGGTGGCCGCCAAGGGAACTAGTAGCAGATTTAGAGTAGACAAGTGACAAATAAATACAAATAATGGGGTAAAACACTAATAAGATAATGATTACTTGTGCATGGCCTTGAGCGCTAGTAAAGGCTTAGGATGCACTCGAGAAGGCCCATCTATTTGCGGGGCGTTGAGTTATCCATCTGTGGGGTGTGGATTCGGACATGATTGAGTCTCCTCATCCCTATGAGAGGTGTACTTGATTCTTTGTGGTGCCATCCCTTCAAGCACACATGATGGCACACCATTTGATATGCAATCTAGTACCTAGCACCTTGGTAGTCGTGAGTAGTACCCGACATGATATTGGATGAGCATCACTTGTTGTGGCATTGGTTGTGTGCATTATATTGTATTTTTTCCCTTTGATTGATGTGAGTATTAGCCTTACTTTTAGTTTGTCTTGTTACTTCTGTTTGGGCCTTGTGACTATCTTTGAGCATAGTGGGGTGGTCTCTTTTGAGCCCACATGGTAGGGATGTGTTTCCACCGCCATTGGGGACCGGTGTATAGGTTACTGAAGCACCAGTTGGAGTCATCCCCTCTTATATATTTATCTTATCATATGATGTATCTTATTCATGGAAAAGCTATTTTATTCATACTTATTCCTTTATGCATATTTGTACTCTCTCTTGAGAGAGAAAGTAATCTTAAATTTAATGAGAAGATATGTTATTTATGTTTGGCTTATGGGTTCCGGTGTTGGTATTGAGCTCACATATACTATGATGATTATTTTACGACCTTTCTTTCCTAAGTATCTTGCAAAAAAATTAGAGCTATGGTTGTATATTCTTCCTTCATGCATCAAGCTATTAGCTTTCCTGTGCAATGCAGCTTGCTGTTACTAATTTGTGTTACTGCTGCTAAGGTTTCTGGTGCAACACAACTTGCTTTTATTAATCTGTGTTGTTGTTGCTAAGGTTCCAGGTGCAACACAACTTGATATTATTAATCTATGTTGCTACTGCTAAGGTTTCTGGTGCAATGCAACTTATTGTTATTGATCTGTCTTGTTGTTGCTAAGGTTTTTGGTACAACACAACTTGTTGTTGTGTGTTGACAAAGGTAATTTCAGAGCACTGGTGTAGGGTAATTCTAGAGCACTGGTGCAAGGTAATTTCGAAGCATTGGCGTAGGGTAATTCTGGAGCACCAGATCAAGAAGTTCTAGAGAAAAATTTCCAGAGCTCTCCTATTTGCTCTTGTTTGGATTTTTCTTTGGAGGTTTAACCAGTCTTCCCCTCTTGGTTGTGCACTAGACCATTCTTGGTCTTGTATGTTGTCAATCTATTGTATCGGTAACTACTTTATGTGTAAGTTATTCTTCTTGTTTGAAAGAAAAAATTATCTTGTCCTCTTTTGGCTCTTAACCTTCAGGGTTGTGTAGCGGGATGTTACACGATTCTTAGAGTTTTGAATTAATAAGAGTTAAGAAATATAAGTTTCATTTGTTATTAAATAATATACAAATTTAGCCATGCTTAGTTAAAATGGGATTAGAGAAAGTCTAAACTATCAATATTAATGTTAGTAGATGATCTTAGTTATAAACTTAATCAACAATGGTTTTAATCCATTTAGTCACCTAAATGTTGCATTAAAACTTAAGATTACCTTGTTATTGATTTAATTTAAGTCAATAGTATCGATACTTGGAAAGATCAACCTATATTTTAGTATTTTAAAATTCCTTAATCAATTTGTATAACTCAATTATCGATATTATAGTAATGGTGTTTCCTAATATCCATAAAATTCATGATAGATTTAAGTTGGAATTAAATTTTGTAATCTTGTGAAAAAGTAACCTAGAACACATTTTATTTATTTACCTTAATATTTGTTTGGTGAATAAAATTTGTTGGTATATTTGTCTCTTTTCCTCCATTGTCTTTTGTGCACATCATTGTTAACTTTTTTTTATCATCATAGACTCTAAGAACATGCTACTAAGTGTAGTGTAGGAAAAAGTATCCCCTTTTCACACTTAATTAGGAATTAGTATTAAATTAAACTTAATTATGCCTTAATATAGTGTTGTAATATGTATTTTACATATTCACATTAAGTTTAGGGCCCTATTAATTAAAATGGACTTAATTGTGCCTTATTTCTAGTGTTGTAAAATGTATTTATTTACATTTTCACACTTATTTAGGGCTAGCTTAATTAATTGAGGTTAATTTTCCTTAATTGGCCCCTTTGATTCAAATCCAAGCCTAGTTAATCACATTTTACGAAGAGGAAGCCTGAAATTCATTAATTCCATAACATGGTGATTCTGATTGAGCAGTGTGTGCCTTAGGTGAGTGATCTAGGACCCATTTGTCCATGGGTGAATGGGTTCTCACTTAGACCGAGGACCTAAATTCAAATTATGTTTTTGACATTATTTTAATGATTTCAAATCCATATTCACATGTTGGCTTGTGTTATTTTAATTTCGGGAAATTAATGTTGCATACCTATAAATATAAGGTATTTCACAATGTTTCACCTAAGAATATTTTTATGAGATCAAGAGCACTTTCACAAGAGCATTTCAAGATAATTTCAAGGAATTCAAGAGAAAATTTATTGGAGAATTATTGCAGCAATCAAGATCCAATTATCATATCAAGGTCTTCTTGCATCATGCATGTTATTAGAGCTAATATGTTGATGTAGTGTTCATGATCCATTCAATCATTCAAGGAATTGTTTCAAATCAAGTTTCAAGATCAAGATCCACATCCATTGAAGTCATTTCATGCAATTTATAGATCTTAATTCCAAGGTTCATTCAAGGGTTTGGTGAGTTGTGACATAGAGTTTTTCATTCATCATTCCTCTCATGCTATTTTGTTTCATTTCAAGGTTTAATTACCAAAATGGGGTTTGACCAAGGAAAACCCCCATTCACAAAAATAATACATTTTTCCCTCTTGATTTGTGTTTATAGATTTAGGTGGAAGAAATCTTGAAGATCTCTTGAAAAGAAAAATAGGAGAACTTGTCAAAGTTGTAAATGTTGTCATCACAAAGAAGCTCAATTATAGAATTTATTTTTGACTCTCCAAACATGAAACTTGGGAAATATAAGAGATTTAGATCATTAGAAAAGGCTCCCAAAAGTTACAGAGAAACCCTAAACCAAGACTTGTTCACCTCTGGGTGAATGAGTCCTAGGTCAGCTTTAGCAGAGCACTTTTGGTGACTAGTAAACAACATCTTACCTCTCTCTAATCTACAATTTTATTTTTGGTTCCATTATTTTTCATTTTAGTCTTCAAGATTCAAGTTGTAGATTGTATTTTGGGTTTGATTTACTATTTTAAATCTTTCTCCCCAAAGTGTTGTTTGATCAGAACCCCTATCCTTGCAAAAAGGGAAAAAAGTAGATTCACACTTTGACTTGATTCACCTCAAGGTTTTTAGTCATTTCATTGTGTGAATCTCATTTCCTAATGAAATAAAGGATAATAGGTCCATTTCTTATCATTTTGGTGAACCCCACATTTTTAGCAGGTCTATTTTTCTATGTTTCATTTTGGTGAACCTAACTTTTGATCATTGTAATTTTTCTGATTTTGGAGTCCACTTTCACCCTAGATCTAGATTTTACATTCATTTGCATTCCATTACATTGAATTGAATCTCATTTATGGTTGCTTAACTTACATTAAATTTGCATTTCATTTAGGGGTTTTAGGATTACATCTTTGCATTCTTGAAATCTAAAAAGTACAAAAAAATTAGTCATTTTTCAAATAATTTACATAGCATTGCATCATCATTCATTTAAATTTGAAAATTGAAAAAAAATTGCACATCAAATTAGGTCTCCTAGTATTTCATTTTTTCATATTTTGCATTTGCATTCAACCTTAATTTCATAGAAAATTCAAACTGTAACTCACTGTTTTAGATCAGAATCTGGAAACCACTAGAGTCAACTCATAAATATACAAAAAAAAAATTTAAAAACCATAACCTAAGACACATTCTCCCCTAGGAAAATGAGTCCCTAATCAGGGTCATTTCCTAATTTTCTAGGCATTAAAACATCTATTTCTGCATTCTATTTTGTTGTTTTCAGTTTTATGTTTTAGTTTGTAGAATTTTTGTTACTTAAAATTGATCATATCTAGCTTCATGTGATAAATTGAGTGTATTATTTGATTTAAAAATTATATTTCCAAGACATCATTTTCAGGTTTTTACATAGCATAATCAAAAAATTATCTTATTATAAATATGAAAATTTGAAAATCCCCTTGCATTTCAAACAATGGACATGCGCATTGGTAATCTATGGAAGTCTTTAACATCTTTAGTTGATGTTTCGAGTTGTGTTTTTGGAAATGATCCTAATAAAATTGAACCTAATCATGCTCAATAAACTTCTAATGAATGTCCTTGTGAAGTTGACATCATAGGAGAATATGATGGTAGTATGAACAATTTCATAAATTATTGCCTTAATAATCTTGAGAACAATTCATCCTTTTACCAATCCATGACAACACCCCCTACCATCCCACCACTTGATATGTTTGGTCTTTTACATCTTGAAATTGAATCACAAACTAATCCTAAACTTCCAACAATGAGTGAACCTATCTCCTCTAGTCAAGTGCATACCTATCCATCTTATGTTAAAATAGTGACCAACACACCCATCAAACTAGAAGAGACTTATGGCCAAGGCTTTAAAATATTAACTAAACAAGGATGTGACATAACTAATGAGCATGAAATTCACAAAATTTTAGAGAAACTTCCTATTGAAGATACTAAAGGACTAGGATATCAAAATCCTTATCCCTCCACATCTTCGAAGGATACAAATTGATGCAGGAGCATCCAGTGGTGTAAGGGCAATCTTGCATCACCCAAAAATAGTTAAATTTCAAGTTTCTCGGTTTTTAGATGTTTTTACATTTTTTGATACCCTTTTCGTCATAATAAAATTCTCAATTTATGGTTTTTATTTTCTATTTCTGGGTTGAAAGATATTGCAGTTTTAGTTTCCCAGATTTGCACCTGAAAATCTTCCGAGTTAGATTTGAGGCACTTAGAGTTTCTGAAATGGCCCCAAAACTTGCCGAAATTGGCATAGAAAATTTTGATCGTGTTATTGACTTCGAGACCTTTCCAACGGTTCAAACGGTTCGCGAATCGGAGTCCTGGATCAAAAGTTATGGCCCTGGGAATTTGGCGCACTTTCTAGAAGATACAATTGCAAATGTTCTTTTGAAATTTGAACTTCAAGTTGTAATTTTTCAGTGCCAAACCGCCTAAACTCAAATTTGAATGTTGTTTTGGCTCCAAACTAAAGAGGAGCTCTATTTATGGGCAGGTTTCTAATTTTTGGGTAGCTTTTTGGGGACAAGCTCGCATATTGCGAAAGGGTGATTCTGTAGCTTTCTGTAACTTACATGTGTTGTAGAACTTGGGGATTTAACTTGCATGTGTTGTAGAACTTGGGGATTTGAGATCCTCTGAATGTAAGAAGCTCCATTTTCTGAATAATAAAATTATTCTCTTGTTTGTGGGTTATTTTCTAAGTCTTGGGCTGCGCCCTCATCACAAATGTCCTCCCTCATAATGATAAAGTATTGTCTAACAAGGATGATAGGATCACTTTAGGTCCTTCTCTTTCCAATCCACCTCAACAAGACCCTCAAAAAAACAAAAAAAAGGCCTTAAAAACTCAAGAAGCTAAAATTACCTTGTCCCATGTCTCTCACTGAGAGTCACTTAGACATACTTCTTAATAAAGGACTCTTAACATTACCACCCATCAAAGAAAATCCAAAGCCAAAACGTAAAAAAAAAACATGTCTCATTGTCAATATCATAGAGTTCTTGGGCATAGTACTGATGAGTGTCATGCTTTATGGAGGATCCTTGAGAAATTTGATATGATAGAGATAGTCCCTTAAATCATGCACTTTTCTTCTTTCCATGTAATAGTTGTAGGATCATAGCATACTCACTATTACATGTTTAACATTCAAATTTCAAATTATTTTCTTTATTGCAAAGAGCTCATTCCCATCAATCATCTTAGCTCATACTTGTCCTGTATTTAGTGGGGGAAAGAGGTTAGATATCCTTGTCCTAGTTTGACACTTGATTTTGTCCCTTTGGCTAGTTATCCACCTTACGTATTTACTGAACGAGATTGGGATGCAGACGACCTGCTATAGGATGAATCACATGTGCCTTACTAGTATTTTTCTTTGTCTTATTTTTCATGTTCTTTGTGTGATTGCATGTGCATAATGTGGTCCCCTATATTTTTCTGTTTGATGTATCTCTCTTCATGTGCATTCCTTTATTTGTATCTACATTCTTCTATATTTCATAAACATTTATCTTTTCATTTTTCTTATGTTTTCCTTTTGGGGATGATGCAAGGTGTCAAGACATTTAGGTCTCTTCCATGTTGAACCAAAATCCTTTTATTTTTTCTCACTCTCTACATGTCATTCTTCATGTTCTACGAGTATTTGGGGAATGATGACATTTTTTAGCTCTATAACAATATTGTAACAAAGATATATTGTCCCTGAATTCGTGGATCCCTTATGTGATTTTGGAATTTCATTTTGTGGGAAACCCCTTCCCTACCTTTTCATGATGTAGCTTCATTTAGGAACATATGACTTGGCATAGGGCTTTCTGAATAAGCTCTCATGTCTTCCTCATTGGCTACTTTAAAGAAAATTCCTCCCAACAATGGTGTAGCAATTTCTTTAAAGTGGGGGCATACATTGGAATTATTTTCCACATCCCCAGTGTCTGAATTTATTTCTTCTTATGATGCATCATTTTCTTGGTGGTGTCTTTTGGTTTGATGTCCTTTGAGAGTGTGATATTTCTTGGTGTACAACTTTCCTCTTAGTGGTGATGCTACGGGTTGCATTCCTTATTTTTCAAATATTTTATCCTTGACTTGTCATCTCTTGGAGATATTAGGCATGATGTTCCCTAAGAAGATACCTTACATGAAACAAGAAAAATCCCTTTGAATAGACTGTTATTTGCATTATGTTCATAAGTATTTAGCATAATACAACTTGTTAACCTTGTGAATCCTAAATTCCTAGTTTTCATTTTGTGGTTCCCTATCAGAGTTATCAAAGGGATAGCTTTGGTATGGTTAGTACAGTGAGAGACTATAGACCTGGCATGAATTTCTCACTAGGCCAACTTCTTGGGGGCTCACCTGTAAGTGGATAGCCTGAGGTTCCATTAGCTCAGAGTGAGTGTGCACATAGTTTTCATATCAGGTATGAAAGTTTTTGTCTAGTTTGTGGTATGAAAGTTTTGTTTTGTGGGAAAATATGTTCGTTGGGTTTTCTTAGTGTTGATAACCTAGGGAAAATATGTTCACTCAGTTTTCTTAGCGTTGATAACCTTATCATGAAAAATATTTCATAATGAAATCTTGCATGAATTTGTCATGGCATCGGTGATTATGGTGCAGCTGGGAAAAACCAAGCAATTTATGCATTTATTTTTAGTAGCTACTCAATAGTGACTAACCCAATTCCCAAATTTTCCAGGTAGTTCACTATTTCCTTGATACCCAGGTTAGGGAAAGAATACAAAGGCATCCTCACTTCGTGCTATAATATTTTGAGCTAAAGCTCAAATGGGTATGGTAAAAAAATTTGTTGGTTTCTCAAAGGTTTAACAATTTATAATGATGGGGCAATTTAGAGGTTGCTTGGATTGGTTAGGCCATGAACTAGTAAACACTCAAGAATTCAAATGCAATACAAAGAGTAGTAAACAATCACAAATTCAACCAAGAAAAAAAAAATTGTGACCTTAACTATGGTGTCACAAACTAAATCAAATTTCTCATCAGTTGTTGGTAGTGCCCTGTTCTCTTCATTCACATGACATTTTTCCCTTTTTTGTTGTCTAATTTCTTCCTTCACATGGGAAAGTTTTAAATTTTTTATTTTGATTCATTATTCAATGCTTTAGTTGACGTTAATTAATACCAACTTTAGTGCCGACTTTTGGTTGTTAATGTAATTTTTTTGGGACGTATAAGGCGGCATCAAGTGTGCCTAATTTAGCACCTATTATTGTTGTATAGTGGCTATTTTCATTGTTGTGTATCATAGGATACAGAGTGTTGGAAATAATTTCAACTCCTGCCTTGTTTTTGTGACCACTGCTATCCCATGGCTCCTTCATCAACTCGGTGTGGTAGAGCAGTTTTTACTGCGGTCTCGCAAGGTGCTTCATCCTTCTTGGTGGTGTTGCGGTGAAAGCTTCTGTGGCAGCACATGAGTCTTCCTTTTGTTCTTGGTGGTGTTGTGGTGACTCTCACAGTCTCACAAGTCTTCTACCATTGGCATGTGATAGTGCAGTGACCACCATTGTCCTGTGGCTCCTTCATTAGCTTAGTGCGGTAGAGCAGTTTTTATTGCGGTCCCACAAGTTGCTTTTTCCTTCTCAGAGGTAGTGCGGTGAAAGCTTTTGTGGTGGAATTTTTATTCAAAGACGAGGTCATGGAGAGAGGATGTGGATGACATAGAAATACTAAATCGTTGAGAGGAAAGTGGGTGGAAATACATGAGACAACAGAATCTGCAGATACAATAGAGGTAAGAAGAGAAAGCAACCTCAACCAAAGGAGGAAAGTGTTTATGAATTCACAAATGCTACAACGTAGAGGAGATAAAGTCAATTTTTTGGTCCATGAGGCCTTTGAGGTCAAACTTATTGGTTGAAAATTCATAGGAATGGTGATTAAATGTGATTCTATGATCAAGGGAAAAGTTTGAAAATTAGGATAGCCAAAACATGATATCAATATGTCAAATATATGACTAAAGTGAAGTTTTGTGTTGGATAGCATATTCATTGAAATGATATAATTAGTTTACTAAAAATCATTTACTATGTTGTGTATTATAGGGGCGAGACAAGGCCATGGCAACAGATCATGTCATATAAGATGAGGACACAATGGATGAAGTAGGACATCAGGTACTCAAATTTTGACTTAACTTAGGAAAAAATGATCTAATGTAATTTTGTGATACGTCCATCTTTTTTCAAAGTATTATTGAAATTTATAATGTATTATCCAATCTTGACATAAATTAATGGATGTTTTTTATTATTTTAGATGGAGATTGGAGAAAATGCAAAGCCTAAGCGTTCAACTAGCAAAGAACAAGATATGTACATAGAGGTGGACCTAAAATTGTTAAATCATGTACACGATAGTGGGTGGAAGAGGATATGACAATGGATACTGTAGAAACAACAAATGATTGCATTGAAGAAGAGGTAGGTTAGGACTATAGTACATGAGATGAATACTTTGAGAAAATTGCTGTTTGTGGATGTTCTGTATGTCATGGAAATAAACAATTCAAATGAGAGATTGACAAAGACATTACATATATGATGAGCTTCTAGTCAGTAGTATGCCTCCTACAATCAATTCAAATCCAGTAGGAATTGTGGTGAGGAATTTTCCAATTTGATATAAATAACATGTATACTTTGTTTAAACATTGTTTTATATTATTTAAATAACTATTTTTTTCTTAATGGATACTTGCAGGATAAAGTTCTTGGTTTAAAGTTTCTTGGATCACCGACTTCCAGCCTAGAGGGAAATGATCATTTATCAGATGATACATCTAACAAAAATATTTGCCAATATACTAGCTCAGAAGATGAGGAATTGACAAAAACAAGTAACAAAACAAGAATCGGTGTGAAGATGCATAATTTGCTTAAAGACAAGGGGAAGGTGGACTACATACCCTATGAGAATGAATGTAATGGAGATGATGACTTGCCCCTAAGTTTGAGATCAATTTACAAAGAGACATTTGATCATCGACTATATTGTGCTTGGCCTAGTGATCAACAACTACCTAAAGTGTACGAGGTGTTTCAATTTTGGGGATACAACTACATGATACGACCCTCCAATATTCATGGAGTGAATCTAGGCCTCTTTATTTTCCAAAACGTACATGCCGGATCCAAACATAGAAACAATTCAGAACAAACCACTTGGAGATTAATGTCATATTATGGTCCATCATATTATAGTGGTGAATGGAGAAGGCTAGCAGAATATAAGCCTAGCATGTCAGCATATGGTCTAAATTTGAATATGTATACACATAATCTCTAATTGGAAAGTGGAAAATAAATGAATAGAGGTCATCTTATGTATATAGATGGACGTGCATACACACACAAAAACATTGCAAGATTTATAAATAGTAGTAAGGGTTGGGACCCTACTATAAGACTGAATTGTCAATTTGTTGAGGTTATAAATGGTAAAGATGGAGATATGGAAAGAGAGGATGATAGGTTGATAATGGTTGAGACTATTATGGACCTTACCATTAGGGATGAGTTATTGATTGATTACCCCTTCTTAAAACGCACTCCTGTGCAAAAGAAGAGGGAAGAACAAGGTCTCCCTAAGGATGTTCTTAAGGGAAAAAAACCAAAGAATAATAAATGAGTGTGGACTGATGTTTTATAAACTATGTTGTCAAAATCATGTTTTATAGTAATTATTGTATAAAAAAGGTAGTCTATAAAATAACATTCCATTATTCATTTGATGTATATATGTTCATACAATTTATATAATGTCTAATATATGTATGTCATTCATGTGTAGGTATTTTTCTATGAAGATATTTTGGACCTGAAATGGATATTTTTCATACATTATGATCCAAGATTAAGGCATGTATTTGACAATGCATTAGTGGATACTGAGCAAAAAAATGATGGCCAACAAAATGAGAGAGAGGGATTAGAGAACATCGAAGAAATTGACATCCATGATGATGTTGAAGATGGTTATGTTCAGGCACAAGAAGACAACAATCCAAAGTTAGATGATGTAATGGAAGAAAACAATATGGATGGTATAGAAAATGATAATCCAAATACATTTGGTAACAATATAGATGGTCTACAGTCAAATTTCAATGATGATGAAGATGATGCAGGTCAAGATGAGGATGATGATAATATTAAATACTTGAAAGAACATATGAACATTGACAATGATACACTGGATGACATTGTAGCAAACAATAATGTTAATGACCAAGACTTCTAAATTTTTAGAATTATTTGCAATCCATGTATTTAAAAAGGGATGATTCTTATGGCCTAAACTTTGAAATGCTTCAGTGAAATTATGTTGTACTTGGACAATTGAAAACCTATTTTATTCTCCGAGCAAGCCTTTTTATTTTCCATTATAATTATAGACCAAACAACATTTGCGGGGATGGCCTTTTACACCATTCTTAATTTGTATGAAGTTCATGAACCTGTTGTCAAGCAGTAAATTCCTTTTGTAGACAGAAAATGTAAAGGCTTCATTTAAGAAAAAGATAAGTAGTCTCTTTCTGAGGGTAATCCACATGCAAAAAGTAAAAAGCACATAAAAAAACAATTGGGCCATTAGAAAATAAAGATTCAATCAGTTATGTCTTATTTCACTTGCACATATCTGAAAAGACTTAGGGTATTCATATGTAAATTTCCTTGACAAGACAAACATGTGCTTTCATTTATTTTTATTGTGTATCTCAAAAGTAGAATTGTTGTTACATAATGATGCCTTGAGAAAATAATATATACAAAAAATGCAAAGAAAATGTTTGAAATTTAACATGCAACCTACTATGTTGTGCTGAAAGGAATTAAGATTAATTGGGACAAGAAATAATTTTTTTTTTTGATGATTGTACTTAAAAGTGAATAGGATATGAGAAGTGTGGACAATGATGGTGCTGAAATTGAAAACCCTAACTATGATGATATTACTATTTTATGTCATTCGAGATAAAGAGCACATACAATTTTATATACATAGCAAATGAAGATTTGAAACTAGTAAACTAAAAATGTAGACACTATAATATTTTTCCTTAAACAATAATTCACATACTCACTTACAAAAAATGGTGAAGCATTTTTTATTCAAACTCTATTTTATTTAATAGACATAACAGTACAAGAATATTTAGAAGTACAAGAATATATACAATGTTTCATAGAAAGTAAGGAATGTTTCATAGAATATACAAGTATAAGAATATATCATCATCATCATATCCTTAATTACCTATTGCAATATCCTTAAATTGTTCAATCTTTGGTATGAATTGTTGGTAGAAAAAAAATAGGATTACTTGGATGCTTCTTCCATTCATTTTGCATCAACATATGCTTGTGAAGACACAAAAGTTAATAAAATATTAATGCACGTAACTCAAAATTATTTAAATAAGAAACTTTGTTAACTTTATTATTTTTAAATAGTTTCCATTTTTATGTTGAACATGTAACAAGGAAAAATAAGCTCAAAATTTCAAAAAAATTAGTAGCTCTACCAACATCCACAATAAAT
>VDFB02125996.1:0-27239 GCA_007258455.2 Sequoia sempervirens
ACACCGCGATTCGTGAGCATATCGCCATTTGCATGCAAAATTTGAGCGAAAAACAGTAATAACTTACTATTTTAGCAATCCAAATTCGACAACTTCGTGGTGACGCAGAGTTTTTCTGCATGTTTGCATATTCCTTCTGGGTTTTTCGAGACCTTCGCGATGATGTAACATGCAAAACGAGACGATCACTTTCAGAATTCAGCCTTCCGAGGCTATTTTTAGGGTTTGCATGTCAGGGTTTCTTTTGCATGTTGGGTGATTCCTGGTGGGTTTTTCAAGAGCTTCGCGATGGTGTGACATGCAAACGAAGATACTCACTCAGTAAGGAACTTGCTATTTTTAGCAGGTATGTCCCGGCAGCCGCCTCCCAGCAGTTCAAAATTACAAGCCGATCGCAGTGCCACAGAAACGAAGAGAAACAGAGTTCATTTGATGCGCATGCAGAGCAAATTGGGGTTTCCAACTTCGGAGCCTAAAAATAGGCATAAAAAGTCAAAATTTTCGAAAACCGATGTAAACCATCGCGATCAGCATCCATCAGGCTATCTACTGGTGAAATTTCAAGTCAAACGGAGCACTTACTATTTATAGTAAGTCAATTTGGAAACTGGCTAAAAATAGTAAATTGAGTGCATGCGCCGGTGTCAGCCAGCAGGTCACGTGGTGAGGAGCGCCTCATTCAAATTTCAACTCGATCAAAGCATGGGAGCTATCAGAAACATGAGGTTGCTATTTATAGTAAACCACCTTCAGAAACATGCTAAAAATAGCAGGGTGACTAAAAGTGGCAGTGCCGACAGGTCAATAAGGTTATGAGGATGCTACGTTTAAAATTTCAAGTCATTCCGAACTTCAGAGATACAAATTCAGAAGACTTACTATAAATAGCAGGGCACGTAAGCTGGCGAAAAACGAGAAAAATTGTCTAAGTTTGGAACTTCATCCAGAAGACATAGCAAATGCGCCAGGTGAGTAAGAAAGCATGGAAAAAATTCTAAGTATGGCGTTCATCCTGCTCAGGGATCAAAATGCGCCCAAGGCACCAGAAGTCAAAGAAAGTCAACAATCTTTGTCCTGCTCAGGGGTCCAAATGCGCCCAAAAGAAGAAGGAAAGCTCAGAAAAGTTGAAATTTTTTCTAAGTATGAGAAATCCGCCACCACCTTCAAAATGCGCCCAACTTGCAAACTTCGTCCTCCACCATGGCTAAAATGCGCCCAAGGCAAAATGGTCAAAGGAAAGTCAAACATTTTAATCCCCCTCATGCATCAAAATGCGCCCAAGCTCATCCTGTAGCATAGGCAAAATGCGCCCAAGATCATGCATGTGAAGACAAAAATTGGAAGGTGAAGAGTCACCCAAGGACGTTGGAGAAAGTTTCATCCACTAGACACATCAAAATGCGCCCAAGGTGAAGGAAAGTCAACAAGTCAACAAGCTCGTCCTCCATCAAGTATAAAATGCGCCAAGTTTGAAGAGAGTCAACAAAGTCAAAGATTTCGTCCTCCTCCATAGGCAAAATGCGCCCAAACTTGTGCATGTCAAGACAAAAATTGGAAGACGAAGGGTCACAAGGGACGTGGTAGCAAGTTTATCCTTCTCCTACATAGAAATGCGCCCATGTTTGGATGTGAAAAGTGATTAAAGGTGGTAAATGGGATGAAAGTTTTGCCAAAGCGTGGTAAACTAGGTAAAAGATGGGCGTTATCCTCCATCAAGCTTAAAATGCGCTCAAGGTGGTGGGTGTTAGAAATTTTTCCTAAGGCGTTGAGAGTGATGTGTGTGTTAGAAAATATTTCTAGGTGGTGGGAGTAAAGTGCTAAGTATGCGCCTAGGGGTGAAGTGTGAAGTGTGAAAACAAAATTGCTAAGGCGTGATCTTTCCTTAAGTGTGCTAGGCGCCTCAAGTTGAAATAAAATATTTTCTAAGTGTTGGAGAACTCCTCTAAGGCGTTGGAATTTTTTTAAGAAGTGTTTGCAAATGAAGTGAGAAATAAGGTGTGCTAGGCGAATAAATTTTTTTTCTCTAAGTGAAGATGATACTTCTCTCGCTGGCAGATGATCAAATTATTTTCTAAGGGAAATTTTTCATTTTCAAAATGCAAGATGATTGAAATATTTTCTAAGGCAAATTATTTTCTTCTTAGAAAATACGCCTGGAGCCTCAGGGTGATGAAATTTTCCGAAGCACGAGCAATGTTCTCAGTGATGAAGCCTCGAATGCGGATGAATTCAAATTTTCCTAATTGTAAGGAGCAACACAGATGCATCGTATAAAATGGCGAACCACCAAACGGTGAAAATAATATTTTTCTAAGGTTCAAAATTGAAAAATTAAACGAACCCGCTCGTTGGGTACCCATGAATTGAGGTGTTCTCAAGAAAAATTTTCTTCCGGTGACCGGACATTTGCAATGATAAATGGATTTCCAAGTCTTCCAAACTTCGCCGACACTTTTCCAGTGAAGAATTTAATCAGTGCTCAAATTGTGAATTTTCCTAAGGGAAAATTCAAAATTTTCTAAGGCAAATTTGAATAAAATATGTCATTAAGATGAATTTTCTTCAATGATGAATCTGAGGTCAGTTGCTTAGATAATTTTGATCAAATTCTTCAAGGATGGATTTTTCAGAGCAGAAGAGAGTTAAAATTCAAATTCCAGTAACAGAGCTCCGGCTGGTGAGTAAAAAAAATGATGAATTTAAATTAAATTTTTCGAAAAGGAATTCAAAGATGCCAGTCAAAGTCAAGTTTCTAGAAGAATAATATTCCCGACGAATGGAGACAAGTGTCAGAAACACCAGAGAGGGAAAATTCGAATTCTTGAAGTGGAGTAGTGGAGTTTAATTGCACTGGCTAAAATTAACTTCTTCTAGAATTTGAATTTTAGCTATAAAATGGAGAAGTTTTTCACTTGTTTTCACAGCTGAGGAAGGCGAATTTGCTCTAAGAAAGGCATTGCAGTGAAGAGTTCAAAGTTTGCTGATATTGCTGAGACTAGTTGAGGGAGACGCCTTGAGAAAGTGTCATTGCTGAAGTCAAGAAAGGACGCACTTGCAAGTTGCTGAGTATCCAAATCTGCATTTGAAGAGGTACGCCTTAAGTTGCTTGTGCTGAGAGTTGAAGGAAGGACGCCAAGTAAGTTGCTGAGAAGTACGCCCTTGCTGGTCAAAAAAGTTTTTGCTGAAGTCCAGAGTTGTTGTTGCTGAGAGGTACGACTTTGCCAGTTTAGTTCATTGCTGGAGTTGAAGTTGCCAGTTGAAGGAAGACGCCTTGAAGTAAAGTAAGTTGCTGAAAGTTTTCAAAGTGTGAGATCGCTGATTGCTGATACGAAGTCATAGAAGTTCAAATTACTGATTGAGGATAGTGAAGTGAAATCATCAAAGTCTACTTAGAAATCTGTTCTAAGTATTGAAATTCAAGAGAGAAGCTGAGGTTTGCAAACACGAGAGTTATTGCAGCTTCTAGAATTCGACTGCAGCCCCTATACAATGCCTTATTTTATTAAATTTAAATTGCTAATGGATGTTTGTTATGTTGCAGATGGCTGAAGCGAGGACAACCGGAAAGGACAATGGTGCCTCAAGACAAGCAGTGATCAAGAAGCTGAGCAAGACATTCATGCCAGAGTCGAAGTTTATTTCAAAGCTGGGCAAGTTGACAGACACCAATTTGGGCTCCGTCAACCTAGAAACCTTCAAGAACAGGATGTTTGGAATTGGAAGTCATCGGGCTTCAGTCACTTCGCACAACATCGTCCGAAGTGGACTATATGCAGCTGTTGGTTTCCCGCCAGCTATACAGTGTTCGGAGCTGATAATGGAGTGCGCTAATTGCTACGAGAAGGAACACCGGTCGATCATGTCACCCGATGGCCAAGTGCTTGCCAATCTTACTCCGGCAGCCATTGGTGAAGCTTTCAGGATCCCGGTGCATAGGAATATGATTTACAAATCCAGAGAACGGGCTGAGCGGATGTATGCTTCTGCTTTTGAGCGATGCATGGATACAATTAATACCCACTGGATGAGCACTCCCAAGCCTTCTCGAACGAAGTTGCCCAAGCAGATCATAGCGGATGACTTGAAGCAAGAATACTGTGATCTCATCATGATGCTGAGCAGGGTTGGAGGTTGCCCACAATCATTTATTTTTGAACCCTGGATGTTTTACTACATTAACCTGGTGCTAGAGGGGAAAGACTATGTCAATTGGGCTGCGATGATCAGTGACAACTTGCACGAGCAGCTCCTAAGCTTGAGGAGAACGAAGACATTTTACATGAGCTCCTATGTCATTTATATGTTGGCACGGAAGACGAAGTATAGGGGGATATCTTATAAGGAGCCTATTGGATGCGGCTCTCATCAGTTCAAAATCTATGATGCCTGTCCACAATTGCACCTGTCAAGCACAACCCACTACAAGCGTGTCAACGACTCATTCACCATGTACATCACGAGGTTGCTGCAGGAGCGATTGCAACACAGAATCTCGAAGGAAGCCCAGGAGCTAATTGAAAGGTATGGGTGTTGGTTCATACAATTTCCGAGATTCTCTTACATTAGGCTGCAAGGTTTCTCATCATACCCATATAGGCTGCCTAAATACCCAACAGATAGAATATTGATGCTAGAGATATCTAGACAGTTGCTAGCCTTTGATAAAATCCAAAAGAAGAAAAAGAAAGGAGGGATAGAGTTTCCAATTGTGATGGGCAACTCGGATGAGGTGTGTCCTTCGATACAGGCAGCTAAAGAAGCTGAAAGTGAGCTTCAGTTTTATCATTTCTCATATCATACTAGCCGACAGCACTACGACCCACATCATAACATCAATTGGGTTCTGTCGGAGGAGTTCAAGCATAAGGCCACCATAGAAGATTATTGGGCTGATGCAGTTGATGAAATTGAAGTAAGGAAGAGAATGTTCTCTCGGTTGCCGATTACTCTGATCAGGGAGTGCGAGGTTGTGCCAGTTCCGGACCAGGTCAATGAGGATATGGATGTAGTCCATCCGGATTATGCAGCTGTTCGAGATACTCCGCTTCCACCTCCCGATTGGTCAGAGCCCGAGGTTGCAGATTTAGATACTCTTTCTATCCCAGTCATGACATTCACCAGGGCATGGGTTGATAGAAAGGTGAATAGATTGAAGAGTAGGTCGATTGCTTTGACTTACAACATGATGGGAGATCACAGGACGCCCACCACTGGCAGGAAGAAGCAGATTACAAGAGGTCCAGAGTCCAGGAAGAAGGAAATAGTTAGACAGGAGCCTATTCAGCCAGAGCCTCCACGAGTCACAGTGGCAACACCCTTGGAGACACGTTCTCCAAGCATACAGGAGGTGTCTTTATTTGCTGATCAGAGGATTGCATTGAATCAGGTGCAGGTAGTACAGGATGATATTCAGCCTCCACGGAGGGAGTCAGTTGGCCAGAGTGCCAACGCACCTGTCAGGATTGATCAGCAGGATGATGAGGGGACTATTACTGACCCTCAGTTTCAGCAGGAGTTAGAGGCGGCCATGAACGATGGTGATGATGATGATATAGTGTCAGGTGATACTCAGCCACTTGAGGACGATGAGCCTCGCCAGAATGATGAAGAAGTTGAACAAGTTAGAGAAGTCGAGGCACAGGAGCAGCAGCCCTTCGATATACAGTATGAGGTGCCCGATTAGCTTAAAGACAGAATGAGGAGAAGCCCTAGTGAGGAAATTGATCCAGCAGTTGAGATGGAGGAATTCTTGAACCGGATCAGTGCACCTCCACAGAAGAAGAAAGCTAGAAAATTTTCGAAGATCTCCACTGAGGAGGATGGCTCTCGTACTCTTCACGTTGCTGTTCCACGAGTTGAGTGTGACCGGAATGAAGCAGTTCCTGAGAATTATGTGGTCACGACTCTAGACTTGGGACGCCCTACTGGCGCGCAGATTGTTGAGGAGTGTGATAACTCCTTCCTCGCCCTCAAGGATAGGTTGTTCAAGAAAGAAGGAAAATACAAAAGGTTGAAACGAGAACACAAAGCCTTAATTGGATATGTACAGCAGTTATCTCGTTCTCGAGGGCAGGATGTACCAGTGATAGAGCCTCCAGCAGATGTACCTAGAGAGTCGATCAGCGGCGTGGTAGAGTTGGGGAGGATGCTAGCGTATAAATGGGTCAATGAGTCTGGCCTAGATCTAAGAAGTTTATGGAGGACCTTGCTTCGCCTCTCTAGCAGCCTCTACCATTTTGACACACGGATGGATGCGGTGATCTTGGTTTTGGGCTTATTCTATCTACCTATAAGGTGATCCAAATGTCTTTGAGGCAGGTAGTGACACGCCATTGCAAGGTTTATTGATGGAGGTGTCATTCAGGAGAATGACCGATATGATTTCTCTAGGTGGTATTCTTCGGCGATCACAGGGCGTGGTTTCTTCGATGCGGCACAGGCAGATTCAGCCAGAGTACATAAGGCTATGGCCAACATTATAGATGGAGTTCAGAATACCTTTGAGGCTATATTTGCTAGGCGGTTGGAAGTGGTTTGTCGGGTGCCTTTGCATGTTAACCCTTTGTACGTGGATGATTTCGAATACTGCTACTTTCTCCACTTTGATCCAGAACACGCAGGACTCCTTAGCTGCTTGGAGAAAATCTTGTACGAGGCATGAGCATTCAGTTAGAGTTTCAGAGTTTCAGATTGTGTTCCACCGATTTCAGTTCGGGAAGTTGAGGCTTAGCTTGCAGATTCGTGGAGTTGGCAGTCAGAGAGGGCAAGTGGGAACACACTACTGGACGAGGATCTTCTAGAAGACTGAATGTGGACATTTATTACATTTACTATTTTGGGAGTGAGTGGGAATCTTTGATTCATTTAATGTACCACTCCCTATTCTGGCAGTTTTTAGGGTTAGGGCTGAGGTGGCACGATTCTGGCCACTCTATTAATTGTAACCCTAGCCGTCTTTTGGGACTTGGCTAGCTATAAAAGGGGGAGTCCCCCTCATTTGTATCACATTAGAACAGGAAATTAGATCAGGCATTAGCATTAGAGCTAGAGATTGGAGAGATTGCATAGTAGTCATTTTGCTTAGCATAGTGTGGAAGAGAAAGAAAGTTTTCCCTTTGAAAACTTTTGAGGAGATTGTTGTGTAACACTTTTTATGATAATTGATCTTTTCATTGATGGTGGAATTCGTCTTGTCATGAATAGCTAGCAAGGTCTCTTCTTCCTTTCGAATCCAAGTAGCTTAATTTCATGCAAGTAGTTTACTTTGATGTGTGGTGTTTTATTGAGGTAGCTTCACTTTATTCCATACCACTAGCGGCTTGTTGATGATAAGTCCGCCTTGCGTGGTCAACTGGACCTTATCTTGAGTTTAACTTCGGTTGTGGTTTACATGCTTATATGCGTCGTTTTGATGGTATATGTATGTTAAATTATAACTTGAACATCTTTTGCTATCCCCTTGAAGATTGCACCGATTTTACTGAGGCTGTCCGACGTGAGGCTAGGTGAAATCTGGTTGAAGTCTATTGAAACGAAGCTCCACATATCCTGCATTTAGAGTAGAATATAAATTTCTTAGGCCCTATACCCTTTTATTTTCCGCACATTTCTGATTAGCTTTAGGAAAACGAACCACATTGCCAAATCATACACGCAAGAATCCCCTTCAAAATCATACATTAGCTGCTAACTGCAAGAAATCTGAACAATTGTGTAAGTCCCCTCGTAAGAACACAGCAAATACACATCAACCAAACTGGGTCTATTCGCACTTAAAGAACCTTGGAGTTGAACGTGTGATCTATCTCGCAATCTTAGCACACGGAATACTTTGATCAAGAGAGAATGGAGTAGCCCTAAACTATTTCGTTCTGCTGTTTGGTGCGGTCACAAAAACACATCAACATGACTCTTCTCCATCTGTATCATAGATTGGAGCTTGCTGATCAGAAAAATCAGTCAACGCTTCTCCCTCATAAAACCACTCCATGTGCTTGTTTTGCCCTTTAGGTTTGAGGGGGCAGTCATGATTAAAGTCATACGGACCTTTGCAGTAAAAACAAAGTTTCCTTCTTCGTAAATCATTCATTGTTTCTCGATCTAAAGGGGCTGTAAATTTCTTCTTTTGATCTGCATTATCAGCCTTCTTTGGATCTGATTTATTCTCCGTGTATGAGGTAGTAGGTTTCGAGCCAAATGGCTTACGAGGTGTAGATAGCTCCATGCTGCGAGCTTTCCTCATGGCCTCCTGTAAAGTAGGTGGATCAAATGCTTTTATCCAACCTTTCATGGGCTCGAAAAGACCCTCAATGAACAATATGATCAGCCTTCTTTCTGAGATTCCTGTCACCATCACAGATAGTCTTTGGAATTCACCAATGTACGATTCCAAGCTACCTAACTGTTTCAGTTGTGCCAAATCTCTGAAGAATAGCTCAGGATCCCTTCTGTCAAATCTCTCTACCAGTCTATCAGTAAACTCCTGGTACGAGGTAATCCTGTCATGATGAAGAGTAGCCATACCATGAATCCACCAGTCATGTGCCACGCCATCAAGGTGAAGTGCTGCAAAACGAATGGCATCCTCCTCAGGCATGGGGCGTAATGTCAAGAATGTGTCAAGCTTACTAACCCAGGCACGTGCTGTAACTCTACCACTGCCATCAAAGTTCACCAAGGTAAGCTTATTGGTAGCCTGTCTAAGATCATTATGCTTGTATCTAGGCCGCCTGTCATTCCTGCTTCTGGTGTGTTCTCTCTTCTGGCTCATGAATCTGTCGAAGTTAAGGTGCTCCTTAACTCTCGGTGGCAAATTATCCCACTCATCATGCATAGCCATAATGTTATCTGCAAAATTAATCTCGCCACCCTGTTCAACTTCGTCCACTTCCTCAGCATCATCTCTGGTAAAAGTAGGACATGTAGCTCTCTCAAAGGTGCGTGCTGGAGCTATGACTCTCTGAGGCTCTCTGTGAATACTGCCATCACGATCTGGATCCAAACTATGAGCCCTATTAATTGTCAAATTTTGAACATTTGTGCTGAGCTGCTGAAGAATAGTCGCCACCTGTTCTTGGCCTGCAACCATGCCTCTGAGCACCTCTTTAGCTTCTCTGTCCTCATCATCCCAAGGATTCCTGTGAGAACTTTCTCCTGCCCTGTTCGCCATATTATCCAAGTCTATTTCCTCCTCCTGTTCTTCAAACGGAAATGGTGGGAAAGGATTTTGATCACCTCTCTGATTTCTAGGACCCCCTCTGGAATAGAACTTGTCAAAACCCTCTTTGTGAGACTTCATAAATTTCACTAACCCCACAAGCTGGCAGGATCAGAGCTCTGATACCACTGTGATGAGCCCTGCTGGCTCTCAACTCAAAACCCCAATTTTCTTAAGTCTTTAGGTGTTATTTAGTTTTTTAGAGAATTTTTGATAGACAGAAGAGAAGGGGCGCACATCATAAATGCTCATAAAACATAAATTTACACTATTTGCTTCAGAATGGAAGTGTAGATTGCATTATTTAACTGTGACAAATAGATTGCAAATGATACACATACCAGAATATCTCCAGATTATTTAATTAAAGAAATTGCCAGTATGACAGCCGGAAATGGTGAAATCAAGCAGATAAGCACGCCAAATCTCCAGATCTGACTTCTCCCACTCCAAAACGTGGTACAATGCTCTGGTAGGGGTAGACGCCAAGGTTGAAGCACATAAATGAGCAAAGAAGAAGGCGTTTCTTTAACTTCCTTCACACGCCTTTCCAGAACAAGCACAATATTCAATGCAAATGTACGGCCCAAGTCAACTACTAGAGAAACAAGATGAAAGCTGAAGAGTTGTTGGAGAGGATGCCTCAAGATGAAGAAACCCTATTTTGAACTGAAAAACCCAAATAATAATTCTCTGTTTGAATCTGTAGAACCTCTGGATGAAGCTCTCAACATGCACTGATTCGATTGATCTTTCACAATCTCAAGAGTGCTCACACTGAAGAGGTATCATTCTTCAATGGCAGTTTGTTCAAACCTTGATCACAGGAGAATGCACAGGAAATGGCACAAGGCAAAGTCGAAATTATCAAAAGTGAGTTTCTCATTGCCTAAAATTGCTTTATACTCAAATGGCACGCATTTCCAAGAAGATGCGCCCTTTTAGCAATCATTAAAATCTTTTAATATTATATTAAGTCTCTTTTCAATAGTCTGACTTAATAATTGAGCGCCTTTTAATATTTTAAGAGATTAAAATATTAAATCACCTTTTTAGAATAATTTAAGTGATATAAAATGTATTAAAGTCGATGTGACTTTAATAAAAAGGTATTAAGTTAAATAATTAACTTAATCACTTAAAAATTCATAACTTGCTCAAAACTCTGAATATTCCTGTGCTGTCAGAAGCTGTGAACTCCTGAAATGCCAACGCCTGCTGTGATCCAATCACTGGCCTCTGAAAACAAGAACAATCAACCTCTCCAGAAAGTACCACTGACCCTCTAACCAATCCAGCTAGCCCACAAGGGTCCAATAACGGGCTAACACACTGTTCCCAAGAACTGTCTAGCGAGGGGACATCATAGCTAACACTATCTTTGGAGAACCATTGGTCATCCCCCTTAGCACAACCTTCTTATTATCCGTTGCCTAAACTTAAGCTCCATGGTCTGGAAGTTTTGTGAATACTTCCCTAATGAATGAAGCCACTGTATACCCAATATGGCATTTGTATCACCCAGGTCAACTACATAAAAGTCGTCAGTAATAGTGTAGTTTCCCAATGTCACACCTAGATGGGGAACCCTCTGTGTGCAAGTCATGTGGAATCCATCTGCCACCATCACACTAAATCCCTCAAAATCCTTTGTAGGTATACCCCTCTTGGTCACCAGTGCCGAGTCTATGAAATTGTTGGTTGCCCCATTGTCAATTAGAACAATAACATGCTGCCCCTGTAACACTCCCCTAACTCTGAAGGAATTGAATCTGGGAGTACCTGATATAGTGGCAATAGCTCCACTCTTAGTCTCCTCATGTGGCTGCTCATCCTCAGAACTGCTATGCTTGCTGCTCGGTACCCGATTTGCCTCCTCTTCATCCTCACTATCTGAAAGGACCTCAATGTAGTGTACTTTCCCTTTGCCCATGCATCGATGTCTAGGCTCCCAAGGCTCCTTATAGCTGAAACAAAGCTTTTTCCTTCTCAACTCCCTACAAGCCTCGTCATCCAACTTATCCTTCCTGGGCCACTCCTTCTGGAAGGGCTTCTTATCTTTGTTCTTTTGAGGAATGAATGGTTTGGATTGACATTTACTCTTAGGCACTGAATTCTCCATGTCACGTGCCCTGATGATGGCATCATGTAGTGATTCTAGTTTGAAGGCCTTAATCCACCCACACAGTGGCTTGGATATACCCTCAATAAAGAGTATGATCAGCCTATGATCTGAAACATCTGATACCATAACTGGGAGCTTTTGGAAATTAGAAATGTATGCATCGACAAAACCAACCTATTTGAGTTGCACCAACTCCCTGAAATGCAAGTCTGGGTCCTTGTCGAATCTATCCATCAACTTCTAAGAAAATGTAATGTCCCCATTTCTATGAGCATTAGAGTTCAAAGGATTAGCCTATCAGTTGAACCTCATAGGCTAGTGTGGTGAATTAGAGGGTTCAGTTTGGGAGTTATGGAGCTCTTCAAGTGGCATTTGTCAGTGTTTATCTCTCCAAATCCTTCTTATGTTTTGAGGCATTGATATTCAGAGGTCTCTGGTTTAGTTTTGAGGGACTTCCTATTTATAGTAAGTCAGTGGATATTAGCAAGGGACCCTTACTATTTTTAGTAAGGCAGTTGGATGCACAGTGGATACAATGGTTAACTCCCAGGTTCAGACAAAATTGAGAAATAATGGTTATTTGTGGAGTTATGTTATTTAATTATTAATAAAGTGATTACTTTATTAATAATTAATTATAAAGTTTTAAATTCACTTTATGTCCGATGGGGCCATGACCCTCAAAAGGTCACTTAAAGTACATTAAATATTATTATTTAATGAGCGCCCATTTATTGAAGCATTTATTAAAGTGAAAGGAAAATATTAAATATCATTTTAAATGATTTAAAAGAGACTTCTAGAAGGGATCAACCTATTTGGAGGAGTATATAAATGCCATCGAAAAGAAATGAAGGTATCATTGGATCATTCTACATATTGGATTTGTGCTTTTGGAGAGCTTGGCTCTTGAGGATGGAAACCTAGGGTTTCTGCATATTTCAGCTTTGGAGAGCGTAGCTGCTTTGAAGTTTGTGCATTTTGAGGTTGTGAAAGACCAGCTGAAGATTGCCTCGTGGATTGGCTTCATTCAGGAGTCAACATGGTGCTTCACCGAATTTATAGGAGGGATTCAGAATAAGGGTTTCATCATCTTTTCCAGATCAGAAGATTGTTTCCGGGTATGCATTTGGCTGTAAAAATCTTTGAAGAATAAATGAATAAAGATATATGCTTGCAGCATTTGTAATTGTTTTACATTTTCCAAATTAGTTTTTATTTCCAGCATTTTATGCATTTGTCATTTATGCATTATTATATCAAAAACACAAAAAATTTACAAACCTTCATCACTCAGCATCAGTTATCGAAGGTTAGAGACAACAGGTCTCTTACAGTAAAGTCCAAATAGGATGTGATGCTAGCATGCCCCAAGGTGACTAACCCATGGTACCACCACTCGTGGGCCTTACTCTCTAAATGTAACGTGGCGTACTTGATGGCTTCGGACTCCAACATAGGGTTGAGTTGGAAATAGGTGTCCAACTTTTGAACCCACGTGTTGTGACCTTTTCACACATCACCCCATTCAAAATGGGGACCCCCTAATTTTTACTCTGTTCTGGTCTTTTGGCTTTGGTTTTGTCTCTCTCTCTCTCTCTCTTTCGGTCGTGTTCTACTGTCTACCTTTCCGGGGTCGTGCCCGTCTGTGAGTTTAAACGTGAAATTTGGCCGAGTCTGAAAATTAGGGTTTCCATCTTTCTGGTTAGTTCGAAGTCAAATCAAGTGAATAAATTGAAAATTGAGACTAGCGTTGCTGTCAGTATGCTTCCAGTAGACTCTTAGCTGAGTTTCATTAGATTCCGGCAACTTACTATTTTTAGTAAGTGTGCAATCCAGAGCATTTTCTTGAAGTTTTAATAGTAACACTACATTCAGAATACATCAAGTTACTCGCTGGAAAAATTTGAGCTGAAAAAGACAACTTACTATTTTTAGCAGTTTAGCTTCCAGGGCAGATTTCAGGGTTTATACGAAGAATTTTTCAATGCATGTTTGAAGATTCCTTCTGGGTTTTCAGAGACCTTCGCAACGGTATAACATGCAAAATGAGATAACAACTTTCAAAATTCAGTCTTCCGAGGCTATTTTTAGGGTTTGCATGTCAACGTTTTCTTTGCATGTCGGCATATTCCTTATGGGTTTTTCGAGATCTATGCAATGGTGTGACATGCAAACGGAGATGGTCACTCATTTAGGAACTGACTATTTTTAGCAGGTACATCCCGACAGTCGCCTCCCAGCACTTCAGAATCACGAGCTGATCGCAATGCAACAAAAACGAGAACAAACGGAGACCATTTGATATGCATGCAAAATGGATTAAGGTTTCCAGCTTCGGGACCCAAAAAGAGGGATAAAAAGTCAGAATTTTTGAAAACATACCACCGCGATCAGCATCTTCCAAACTATCTGCTGATAAAATTTGAGGGCAAACGGGGCACTTACTATTTATAGTAAGTCATTTTGGAAACAGGCTAAAAATAGCAAATCAGTAGCATGCGCCGATGTTGACAGGCAGGTCACGTGGTGAGGAGCACGTCATTCGAATTTCAAATCAAACGAAGATGTGGAAGTATCAGAAACGAGCAGTTACTATAAATAGCAAATCACCTCCAGAAATATGCTATTTTTAGCAAGTCAACTCAGAATAATAGTGTGAGCAGGTTGGCAAGGCCGCGAAGGTGCAGTGTTCAAAATTTCAAAACGATCTGAGCCTTGGAGGTGTGAAAATCAAGAGACTTACTATTTATAGTAAGAAGCTGGCGAAGGCGAGGAAAAGTGACTAAGTCTGAGAAATATCCTGCTTCACCTTGAATATGCGCCCTCTTCACAGATTGATGAGAAAAAGTTCTAAGTATAAGCTTCATCCTCCTGCCACCTCCAAATGTGCCCAGCTACAAGAAGCATCAAGAAATTTTCTAAGTGTTGATCTCATCCTGTAGACACCTCCAAATGCGCCCAAGTTGGTGGAGAAATTAGGAAAATTTCTAAGGCATTGTTGTGACCTTTTTCACACATCGCCCCATTCAAGATGGGGACCCCCTAATTTTTGCTCCATTCTGGTCTTTTGGCTTGGGTTTTTCTCTCTCTCTCTCGCTCTGTCTCTTTTCTGATGTCCGCCTTTTCGGGGTTGCACCCGTCAGTGAGTTTAAACGTGAAATTGACCAAGTCTGAAAATTAGGGTTTCATTTTTCCTGGTCAGTCCAAGGTCGAACGAAGTCAATAAATTGAAAATTGAGCTTAACATTGTTGTCAGCATGTTTCCAGCCGACTTTCAGCAAGTTTTCATCAGATTCTGAGCTACTTACTATTTTTAGTAAGTGTGCAATTCTGAGGCAATCAGCCTTTCGAGATTAGGCGGTCACTACGCGGCATTCAAGGCACATCGCTGCTCGCATGCAAAATTTGGCTGTAAGCACAACTTACTATTTTTAGCAAGCTGGACAAATTTCGGGTTCAGATGCGGAGTTTTTCTTTGCGCATATTCCTTCAGGTTTTTCAAGACCTTAGCGATGATATAACATGCAAAACGAGACGACCACTTTCAATTTACTTCCGCTATTTTTAGGGTTTGCATGTGGTTTCTTTTGCATGTGAATGATTCCCGGTGGTTTTTGAGAGCTTCGGATGGTGTGACATAAATGGAGATACTCACCGATGAGGAACTTGCTATTTTTAGCAGTGCCCTAAACGCTTCCGATTGAGGATCCTGAAATGCATTGCGGTAACCGCAACGAAGAGAAACATAGTTCATTTGATATGCATGCAGAGCAAATTAGGGTTTCCAACCGGGACCCAAAGAGGCATAAAAAGTCAGAATTTTCGAAAACCGGTGTAAACCGCCGCGATCAACATTCTTCAAGCTATCTGCTGGTGAAATTTCGAGTCAAACGGAGCACTTACTATTTATAGTAAGTCAATTTGGAAACTGCTAAAAATAGTAAATCAGCTGCATGCGTTAGTGTCAGCCGACAGGTCACGTGGTGAGGAGCGCCTCATTAAAATTTCAAATCAATCGGAGCAATGGAGCTATCAAAAACAAGAGATTACTATTTATAGTAAACCACCTTCAGAAACAGGCTAAAAATAGCAGGTCAGCTAAAAATGGCAGTGTCGACAGGACAATGAGGTGATAAGGATGCAGTGTGTAAAATTTTAAGTCGTTCCGAGCTTCAGAGGTGCAAAATTCAGAGGACTTACTATAAATAGCAGGGCATGAAATACTGGCGAAAAACGATGAAAAATGTTCTAAGTCTGGAACTTCATCCAGTTGACATGGCAAAATGCGCCTAGTTGATGAGGAAGCTCAGGAAAAATTCTAAGTATGAGGTTTATCCTTCACACAGGGCAAAATGCGCTCAAGAGGAAAAAAAAAAAAAAAAGTCAAAGGGAAGTCAACGATGTTCATCCTGCTGCTAGGGGCAAAATGCGCCCAAAAGGCAAATGGTCAAAGTGGTCAAAGCTTTTTATCCTCCTCAAGGGGAGAAATGCGCCCAAGAGACAAAGAAGTCAAAGTGGTCAATGAGTTTCATCCACCAGCAAGGCCAAAATGCGCCCAAGGGAGAAGTGAGTCAACAAGTCAAACAAATTCGTCCTCCTCCTACATGAAAATGCGCCCAAAGGAAAAGCAAGTCAAGGAGTCAAAGTTCTTATCCTCTTACATAGGCAAAATGCGCCCAAACTAGCTCAAGTGAAGACAAAAAAACGGAAGCTGAAGAGTCATCCTCTTGACATGCTCAAATGCGCCCACATTGAAGTGTAAAAGGTGAATAAGAGTGGTAAATAAGGTAAAGGGCGAGTGAAAATACTTCAAAGCGTGGTGAACATAAGGTGAATCCTAGGCGTGGTTTTTATTTATTTTTCCTCAAGTGCTAGGCGCCAAGGGTTGATGGGAGTTATAAGGTGTTAGAAAATTTCCTAAGGCATGTGAAGTCAAAACAAACTTGCTAGGCGTTGAAAGTGTAATATGTTGAAAATATTCCAAGGTGTGAAATAAAATGCTAAGTGTGCTAGGCGCCTCAAGTAAGAATAAAATATTTTTTTAAAGTGTTGGAGAATTTGCCTAGGTGTTGGGTTTAAATGAATATTTTCAAGTGTGGTGGTGAAATAAAAAATTGCTAGGCGTTGGAAAAATATTCTCCATGGCAAATGATATGCGCCTAAGGTAAAGTGTTGAGGGTGGAAATGAAGTGCTAAGGTGTGATTTTCCTCAAATATGAGATGAGTGATGGGAATTTTTCTAAGGCGTTGGAGTTACAAAATAATAAAAAAAAAAAATTCCTGAGGCGTTGAAGATGATGGAAGTGAAATGTGGTGTGCTCACAGGAAGATCTTCTAAGTGAAATAAATTCTTCTCGCAGGCAAGTGATCAAAGTTGAATATAAAAAAAAATTCCAAGGCGAAATTTTTCTAAGGCAAAATTTTCAAGTGATTCAAAAATTTTCTAAGGCAAAAATATTCTCTTCCTTAGGAAATACGCCTAGAATTGCAAGATTATGATTTTCCTGTGATGAGTAAAATTTGGCAAAGTCAGAAGATGATGACAATGCAGGATAAATCCAAAATTTCTCAAGTTGGAGCAACAGGACGATCACAGATGAAGAACGGATTTAAATTTCACAGGGAAATAATTTTCTAAGGTTCAAGAAAATTAAATGAACCCGTTCGTTGTGCACCCATGAGTTCGATGCATTCTGAAGAAAATTTTCTTCTGGGTATTGAAGATTATCGATGAGGAATGGATTTGAAGGTCTTCTACAGCTTGCCAAGGATTCCGAGGTAAAGATTTTTAATGGGCACTAGGTTGATGAATTTCCTAAGGGAAATTTGAAAATTTTCTAAGGCAAAATGAAGAAAATGTGTTTTCAAGGTGAAATCCTCCAGACGATGAATTTGAAAGGAACTGCCTAGGTGAATTTGCTTAAATCCTTCGTGAAGATGGTCCTCTTGAGCCAGAGATGGATAAAATCAAAGTTGTCAGAGCTCCAGTAGGTGAAGTGAAATCCTTGAAGAAGATGCAGTTGAAGTTAACACCTTCGAAAGATGATCTTAAAAGTACATCTTTTAAGTACGCCCTTGAGGAAGATAGGTTGGAAATTTGGCTAAGGCATGAAGAATTTGAACACAAAGTTGGCTAGTGAGGATGATGAACGCTTGGAAGTTAGAGTGTGAAAATCAGGTAAGTAGAGTGAATTTATGTTATGAAGTGTTCTAATACTCTTCTCCTTGCTTGTTTTGCAGGAAGAACGTCGAAGACTAAGCAATGATGACTTGGAATAATGAAGCAAATAGTCCAAGATAATGAATCACAGAGGAAGAAAAGTTTCCAAAAAGTGGCTAAGTGTTGAAGAACAACATCAGTGTTGAAAATCATCATCGAGCAGAAGAATGAAGTTGTCGCCTTGAAGTTAAATCGAGAACGTGCTTGTAGTTGAATTTATTTGATCAAGTCTGCAGTCAAGAAAAGAACAGTGTGAACGCGTCTCTGGATTGGAATCTTCTAGAAGGGTGGTGGCCATTAATGGCTCATTTATTACCCCACTCCTCTTGGTGGCGGTTTTTAGGGCGAATCTTGTTTAGGGCTGAGGTGGCACGATCTGGGCCATCCAGTCGATTGTAATCTGAGCCGTCCGTTGGACTTGGCCATCTATAAAAGGGGGAGTCCCCCTTCATTTGTACATTCATGAGACATTCATTAGACAGTAGAATTAGAGTAGAAGTTAGAGTAGAGAGACAAGTTAGAAGTAACTTAGTATAGATTGATAGTGTAGTTCGAAGAAGAGGGAAAGTTTTCCCTTTGAAAACTTTGTAAGAAATTGTTGTGAACACTCTCTCAATAAAAGAGTTTTTCATTGATGGTGAATTTCGTCTTTGTTGTGAGTAGCTAGCAAGGTTTCTTCGTCCTTCCGATTCAAATGGTAGCATAAAATAGTTCTAAGTAGTATAATTTTCATTCCATGCAAGTAGTTGTTAGCTGTGGAATGTGGTGTTTGATCTAAGCAACTTCGTCTATCCATACCACTAGTGTATTTGCTGATGGTGAATGCGCCTTGTGTGGTCAACTGGAAACGTTTGGGCCTAACTTCAATCACGGTTTGAATGATGGTATGCGTCGTTGTGATGGTATCTTCATGTCAAGTGGTGGTTTGAACATCTTTAGTCATCTCCCTTGAAGATTGCACCCGACTCCTTGGAAGCTGTCCGATGCGAGGCAAAGCGAAGTCCGGTTAGAAGTTTGCTGAAGTTGAGCTCCATATCCCACGCCTTAGAATAGATTTAGACTCTCTTAACCTTACCCCATTTCATTCAGTACTTTCCGGTTAGAATAGGAAACCTGTGCTTCATAGACAAATCCTTCAAGCATTTGAATTCCTTTCTCCACCTGCCGAACAATTCCGTAAGTCCCCTGAAATACCCGGCCAAATCACATTGAGCCAAGTGAGCCTATTCCTTGCTGAAAGAACCTTGGAGTTGAGCGCATGAACTTTCTTGCAATCTTAGCATGCGGAATACTTTGATCAAGAGGCCAGGGTAGCCGCTTCAACAACTTTATTCTGTGTTAGTGCGGTCACGAAAAACACATCAACAGGCATGAGATATCCTTCACCACCCTCCATATGCGCCCAAGTTGGTGGAGTAGAAGCAAAAAAAAAAAATTCTAAGGCAAGCTTCATCCTACTCCCTAGGCAAAATGCGCCCAGCATACCTTGATGCCATGGAATAAAATATAAGTGTTAGCTTCATCCTGCTCATGCCTCTATATGCGCCCACTTTAAGAGTTGTTGAAAAAGTTTCTAAGGCAAACGAATATCCCCCTCCTATGGCTAAATGCGCCCAACTAGCAAGTCAAAGGAGTCAAAGGGTTTTATGCACCACACATAGCTAAATGCGCCCACCTCCAAGCATGACATGCAAGAAATTTTATAAGTATAAATATCCTCCTCTATGTGCCATTTGCGCCCACCTCACAAGAAAGTCAAGGAAGTCAAAGAATCTCGTCCACCTCATATGCTAAAATGCACCCAAGGCATTCAAAAAAGAAAATCTTCTAAGCAAGTGGAAACAATAAAATTTTCCTCACCACAGGCAGAGTGATTGAAGGTGAATAAAAATGCTAAGTGATTCAAAATTTTCTAAGGCACAAAATGTTCTCACTTGGGAAAAACGCCTAAGTTTGGAGAGGTGATGAAATTTCTCAAGACGTGAGCAAAATTGTCGGAGATGAAGTCGGAGGATGCTAGCTGCACAGGTTGATAAAAAAATTTCAAGTCAGAGCAACAAGAAATACTCATAGATGTGAAGAACAGGAATAAATTTGTTTTTCCAAGGTTCAAAATTCAAGAAAATTAAATGAACCCGTTCGGTGTACACCCATGGGTCCGACGCGTTTTGAAGGAAATTTTCTTCTGGGTATTGAAGATCTTCGATGAGAAGTTGATTTCAAAGTCCTCCACGCTTCGCCAAGGCCTTCGGGATGGATATTTTTGATGGGCACATGATTGGTGAGTTTTCCTAAGGGAAAATTTGAAAAATTTCCAAGGCAAAATGAAGAAAATGTGTTTTCAAGGTAAAATCCTCTAGACGATGAATTTGAAAGGAACTGCCTAGGTGAATTTTCTCAAATTCTTCGTGAAGATAATCTTCCTGAGCCGGAGATGAATGAAATCAAAATCGTCAACGCTTCAGCTGGTGGAATAAATTTCTTGAAGAAGATGCAGTTGAAGTTAACACCTTCAAAAGATGATTTTTAAAGTGCATCTCAAAAATGCACCCTCAGGAAGGAGAAATTTGGCTAAGGCATGAAGAATTTGAACGCGAAGTTGGCTAGTGAAGACGATGAACTCTTGGAAGTTAAAGCGTGAAAATCCTGGTAAGTAAGTTGAATTTATATTATGAAGTGTTCTAATGCTCTTCTCCTTGCTTGTTTTGCAGGAGAAACGTCGAGACCAAGCGGTGATGACTTAAGTGATCCAAGATGACATTTCAACCTCGAAGGAAGAAAAGTTGCAAAAAGTGGCTAAGTGTTGAGACTTAGTATAACTCAAGTGACAAAGAAGAAGATCAAGAACAGTGTGAACGCGTCTACAAACGGGAATCTTCTAGAAGATGGTGGACATTAATTACTCATTTATTTCCCCACTCTTCTTTGTGGCGGTTTTTAGGGTGAATCTTGTTTAGGGCTGAGGTGGCACGATCTGGGCCATCCAGCCGATTGTAATATGAGCCATCCGTTGGACTTGGCCAGCTATAAAAGGGGCATCCCCCCTCATTTGTATCTCAGTAGAAGTAGAGTTTGGACATCAGACTAGAGAGTAGAGCAGAGACACTTTAGTTGTAATATCTTAGCATAGCTTAGTTTGAAGAAGAAGGAAAGTTTTCCTTTGAAAACTTTGTAAGAGATTGTTGCGAAAAACTATTGTAATAAAAGATCTTTCATTGAATGGTGAATTCGTCTTTGTTATAAGTAGCTAGCAAGATTTCTTCATCCCTTCAACTTCAAGTAGTTTAAGTAGTGTAGTTTTCATTTCATGCAAGTAGTTTATTGTGGATTTGTGGTGTTTGATCGAAGTAGCTTCTCTTTATCCATACCACTAGCAACTTGCTGATGGTGAGTTTGCCTTGCGTGGTCAACTGGAAATCATTTCAAACTTAACTTCAATTGTGGTTTGTATGCTTGTATGCATCGTTGTGATGGTACATGTATGTTGAATTATAATCTGAATATTCTTCGTTACTCCTCTGAAGATTGCACTAGTTTTGTGGAAGCTGTCCGAAGCGAGGCAAAGCAAGGCTCGGTTGAAGTTTGCACGAATTGATCGCCATGTCCCACACTTTAGAGTAGATTAGAACATTCTTAGGCCCTATACTCCCTTTAAATTCAGTTCATTTCTGGTAAGTATTAGGAAACTTGTGCTCACTTGCCAAATCATCCAAATTGCATGAAAGCCCTTAGTCTACTGTCTGCTGTCAGTTGTCGAACAATTGTGTAAGTCCCCTTGAAATTCCAGCAAAATCACATCAAGCCAACTGAGACTATTCGCACTTAAGGAACCTTGGAGTTAAATGTATGATCTATCTCGCAATCTTAGCATGCAGGAAACTTTGTTCAAGAGAGGATAGGGTATTCGTTGGGAAACTTTATTCTATGTTGGTGCGGTCGTGAAAACCACGTCAACACCACGATCTAGCAGTATATTTTCTTGAGCCATCAAATGAAGGGATAGATATTTTCCCAACCTTGTGTTGCAAATCTTGATTCTGCAGTCCCCTGTTATGATCCCTTGGCCTATTTCTATATTTTATGGCACAAAAATCATGTAGAGACATTGCTATATGGAACTCATCACCAAGAGATTGATACTCCCTTAAGTAATCTGTGAATCCTTCACCCTGTGCTTGCTGTCCTTGATTACCAACCAACTGTCCTCCCAAAAATTGAGGCATAAGGGGTCTAGGAGTCACCCTACTTGCTGCCCTAGTGTGGCTTTGATTAGGAATATGAGTATTATTCCCTTCACCATTGTTCTCGTTGTTTTCATTGTCACCATTATGTCCATTAGTACCTCCTATACCATTGTTACCAGCATTATTGCGATTAGCCATCAACTGAGTGAGGAGTTCGACTACTTGTTGTTGACCCTATGCAAGGTCATTTAAAATTTGCAAGGTACTACCTTCAAGCGGTTCACGCCTAACCCCCATGTTTTCATCTTCCTCTGACTCTGAATCAAATAGACAACCCAATGCTCTTTCTCTTTCCCTTCTACTCCTGTAGGTTATGGAGGCCCCGTCCTTTGGATTCATAAAGAATCATGTATAGAAATTTCTGATATGCAACTTGCACCCCAAACACACAGGCTGGTAGGAAAACCAACTCTGATACCACTGTAAAACCCCATTCCAATTTGAGCAATAATTTTCAATTGTTTTTAGTTTGACATATGAATCATTTTGTCGAACTTATGGCATACTGTTGTCTAAATGTTCAAAGAATGATAGTGTGCAAATACAATAACAATAACAAGTAACTTATTCATAACAATAAGATGTCCTTCAATATTTCACATAGAAATTCAGTGCTTTCACATTACAAAACTGAGAAATAGATGACAACAGTTAGTGCAAATGATCATACAGATTTCAAACTACAAGCAACATTGAACTGAATGTCATTACAATAGTTTTTTGAGCAATAACCTTAACACAATGAATATATTCAACAAGGTAATCAACAAATTGTGATATAAGGTTTTTGTTTGGATAGCAACACCTATGAATGGCACTAGTTGGAGTCCCATGATTTGAAGACCTAGCGCATAGATTTGGAAAGATAACAATGCAGAAATAAGTCGCTCCACCCACAGATTTCACCCAACACCTTTTGGACAACCAACAATACTCTAAACCCTCACACCAGTAGCCAAAGGACCCACGCCACTTCTCGAACCTAGTCGCAACAATTAGAAAATGATGCCAAGATTAAGGAGAAGGTTGTATAAAGATGATACATCTCGGGATGAGCATCCATGACCCGAGAATTAGCAGCTACAAGAAAGGGTATTGGAATCAACACTAATCCATGACCCTGTTATCACTTCCATAGGTCATTACACCCACGACCTAGACCAAACCTCACTTTGCAGCTAGAAATCTCAATGCAAGAAGCCCAGATAATAATCACGACCCCTTGTGTAAACTGAAACTGCAATATGAATGGCGACCGGAATTAATGGGAATGATATTACCACAGTATGCTCACGCCAAACTGTATTTTGCATTCTACAAACTCGACCAGCAGGAAGATAGTCATCCAATCTCATCTTGCAATAACCACACCAATATCCTTAATGTCATTGCAAGCCTTCAACCTTGTCAAGTTTGATAATCGTTTGCTCCAAATTTGTCTCCACGAGAGACACGCAAATTTTCCTTAATTGCACAACTGGAAGACTTGAGTGATCTCCCCACAAAGCCAGATAGGGTGGAATCGTTTCACCACTGAAACCAGTTTTCCTAGGGTTTCTCTCCCCCAAGACCAAGAACTCCAAGAAGCTCTCCAAAGTGAATTTGAGAAAATAAACAAGCATAATGCAAATGAGCTCCAAAATCACCTTTTATAACACTCACTTTATTTCCCGCTCAATAAATTAAATAAAGTGACTTTATAAAATATTTCCAAAAGTCACTTTATAAAACCCATTTAATTAATTATTTAACATTACCTTTTTAAATGTACTTTTCCCACTAGGTAATATTAAACAATTAAATAAATTAATTCCCTTTTTCCGACTATAGCCTACTGGAATTAAATAGGTTAATATGTCCTTAGGGTGATCGCTAAGAATGGGACATTACAAATCGACACTTATAACATATCAAGGGAAGGGAAAATTACAGGTCCTCCCACCATAGCAATCACATATGCATTCATAGAAGTATCAAAACAAGACCTTGGAAAGAATAGACCCATTCGGGGTAGTGAGGCAAATTATGCAAGTGCCACTAAACACTCCTAACCTCCCTTAAACTTATTACATTTCTCATACATAGTAGGGGGAGGAATTTCAACCAAATCCTCCTAACTTCATTCTCATGATAGATAGAGGCATCAAATTTAGCATCAAGAGACAGGTTAATATTCAATACCTTGGCAATTTCCTTGAGACCTTTGAGCATACACTTTGGCCACTCTTGTAGAATATGGAAGTGCTCTAAATAACAGCCAAAATAGGCGTTGGCTTGGCTCTCCACCCCCTTGATATCATTATGAAGTAAGTAGGTTTTGACAACATTCAACAAAATGGAGGTACAACTTTAGGCTTGGGATGCCTCAAACACATTTCTTCTACCTAGAGATTGTCCCAAATTAAGAGCAACTTGGGCATGGCTTCCTTTATCCCTACACATGGAGCCCCATCAATCTCCTTGGCTAATTCCCAAATTCTTAGGATCCAAATGTGCAGATTTGGGCTCAAAATCTCACTCTCAAGACATGAGATGAAGTTAATCAATGTAGTTCTAGTCTCTCACTTTCTCCTTTGACATTCTTTTCCCTTTGGCCTTGTTTCCTTATAGTCATGGCATCTCCTTTTTTCTCCCCTATTACTAGAAAAAGGTAGCCATAACTAAGGAATAAGAGGATTAGGCAGGAGAAAAGGTAGATACCATTTTTCAAAAAAATCCTTGCCAACTAAATGAAAAAGCTTAAGAGAGTATTGTTCATATAATACTTAAGATGGTAGGGGAAGCTTTCATGATTATCAAAGCTCCTTGTTTCCAATATATATGGCCATTGTCCTATGATGCCTTATACTCAGTGTTACAGGACAAGAACTTGCCTTGGACTTGGCAAGCTGATTTTTAACTCAAACTCAAACTTGGCACCTAGACTCATCATAGATTCGACAAATTGAAAAAGCCATGAAATATAGAGATTTTTAAGGATTTAGAACTTGTTCTATGCACCCTTTAATAAATAAACTTTAGAGACACAATAAACTAATGAAATAGAAGCTACTTTGATCACATATACAAGTATACATTGATTACATAAGTATAAAAGTGGATTTTAGCTAAAGGAAACAACATTGTTAGATATATAAATATTGTCAAGTGTTTAAGGTGTACAAAACTCATGGATTATGAATCCATGGCATCAAAAACAAAAATCACAATATGGAATCATCAACTATGGTAAAAAGGAGTTTGTATCCCTTAGCCCAGCATTACTAGCTTTATGTGGAGTCATTCACTTGTATCTCAGACAAGTTTGTAAATGTTGCTATAGCCTTAGGAGCATTACTGAGGGTAGGGTCTGACTTAGCAAAGTAGAAGTATAACTGTAATTTGATTGGGAAAAAGTTGAAAAAATAAAAAAATGTTGCTCTTCCATCCAACATGGACCCAAAAAAAATTCTTTTTGTTTTTTGTTTCTTAAAATTAGAGTAGGGGTTTGGGAGTAATGCCCCTAGTGGGGTCGAGGGAAGAGTTTCTTGTGGGGATTTGGGGGCAATGCCCCTAGTGGGGTCAAGGGATAATGCCCCTTGGGGGAGTTTCGGGGCAACACTCCCAGTGGGGTTGAGGGGTACCACCCCTATTGGGGTTGAGGGGTGCCACCTTTTGTGGGGTCTAGGGGCAATGCCCCTAGTGTGCTCCCTATTGTGATATAGGGAAAGGTCAAGGAGTGTAGCCCTTGCCACCAAGTCCAAATTGAAGCCTTTGAGACAAAAAAACTGTCATGGCGCATGCCATTTTTTATAATTTTTTTGCTTTTAACCCCTCAACCCCACTGGGGATTTGGGGGAAATGCCCCTAGTGGGGTCAAGGGCAACACCCATTAGGGGGAGTTTGGGGGCAACATCCCCAGTGGGGTTGAGGGGTAGCACCCCCAGTGGAGTTGAGGGGCAGCACCCCTTGCAAGATTATGATATAGGGCAAGGGCGAGGGATGGAGCCCCTGCCACCAAGCCCAAATTAAAGCCTTTGAGACCACACAAACTGTCATGGCGCATGCCATTTTTCATAATTGTATCACTTTTAACCATCCTCCGTAAGTCCTCCAAACCCTAAATTTTTTTTTTGATTTTCATGCTTTTACATTTAAGAATTTTCAAATTTTTATGCTTTTTTCTTCCTAATTTTTCATTGACCTAGCCAAGTCTACTCATCAGGACTTGCCATCTCTAGCAAGTTTGACCAAACTTGTCAGGTACCTGGGTCACAAGTCCTTGGGCCTTGTTTTGACCTGCTCACCTTGAGACTTGTCAAGTTTGGGTGAGTCTTGTAACTATGCTTATACAACTATCTCCAACCGTGCCTCTACTCTCAGGTTGATGTCATCAGCTGTACCGTAAACTTTGCAATCCCTTCTCATCATGACTTTTATCAACTCTCCAACCCCTTTATCAGGCTTCTATATATATATTTAGCTATTGCAAAATTTCTATATTATTGATTGATTGATTGTTTGCAAAGGCTATTGATATTGTACTTTTTGGCTTGCTTAAGTCCTTAAGCTGAAGCATGGGCATCTAATTAATTATCCAAGAATATGAAACCGAATTGTTCTTTCTTATCCATAGTTTATTTCATCTCTGAAAGTACTAAATCAACAGATTTATTGTCAGCATCTAGAACTTATCTATATGGTTTGTTGGTTTTCAGTTTTACGCACAGAAATGTACAGGAAAAGTTAGATTTCTCATCAATTAAATAAGGGGAAAATTATTCTTATTTTTCTTCTAATAGATTATTCATGAAAATCATGAGGATTTTTACATTATTTGCCAGATAAAATCTTTATTTGTCGAATTTTCTATTTTGAGGATGCAGGAGCATACTAGGTTAGTTATCAATTCTGTATTATGCAAAAGTTGCAACAAGTCCTCAGTATTGTTTGGTTGAACTTGATATCTTATAGACCAGTTTGAAATGAAGATCATAACAGTTGTGAGAACAGAGATCTATAAATGTTTTCATTGTCATGGATCAAAATGTGAATTTACTAATTTAGTAATATCTTATCAATTCTTTACAGCAGTTTTGTGAGCCTTGCTTATTGGTTTTTTTGGTTTCATTTTTAGGTAGCTTTTTAACCTTTTTCTGGATTTGTTTGCAGGTGGCTTCTTACTATGGATTGCCAGTTTCAACAACTCATTGTATAATTGGTGCGATGGTTGGATTTGGTTTAGTTTATGGAGGAGCATCTGCAGTCTGCTGGTGGTCACTTGCAAGAGTAGTTTCTTCATGGATCATATCTCCTCTTCTTGGATCTGCAGGCGCATTTCTCATCTACAAATGCATAAGACGGGTAACTTCCAAGACTTGCATTATCACATTTCTTTAGTTTGTAGTTGGGCTGTATTAGCGAAAAACATTGCCTGCAGTCTAGCACATT
>VDFB02125997.1:0-11612 GCA_007258455.2 Sequoia sempervirens
TCAAATGTTCCTCGTACACCTCCAAATCCAAACACTCCTCCACCACCTGTTCCTACATCACCTATCCCTACATCTGCAATACCCACAGTAGACATTTCACCTACCCCTACAGCATCAACCGTACCTGATACCCCTTCAGTGACAAGTATACACACAGTTGACATTTTGTTGAGTCCTCCATCATCCATTCCTAGTCTATCATCGTCATCATATGATATCACTTCAGAGATTGATTTTAATCGATTCATGAATGAATCCATGCATGATCAGGTCAATGTACAAACTACAGGAGCAATTATGACAGACACTACGCCCATTGTCACGATACCAGTCGTTACTTCAAAAGTGACGGTGACAAGAGAGTTGACGGTTAACCTAGAAGCTCGTACCTCCTCTCTTCCCCCCTGGTTGATATCTCAAGTATCAAAGCGAAAAAAGCAAATGATTTCTCCAGAAGAGCTTGATCTTGAAGAGATAGTTCCTCCAAAAGCTAAGGAGAAGAAAAAGGAAAAAGTGTATTCACGGCTGAATGTTGACAAGACTGGTCATAAATATGCAAAAATTGGCATACCACCTCAGCAGGAAGGAGATGTCAATATGGAGGATTACACAGAGACAAGGGTCTAGCTTGGCAAGGTCACAAACGAAAGTGCAAAAGCAGATGCGCAGGTGACTTTGGATATACTAGCTAGAAGACTAGACAAAATGGAGCAAGCTCGAAACATGTACAAATAGAGGGTAGAGCATTATGCCACTGTTGTAAGGAGACTTGCAGGATCTTCAAGTAATGCACAACCGTTAGCAATGGTAAGCGCTGAGGACCTAGCTATCAAGAAGGCTGAGAAGTTTTCCTCCAAATGCAAAGTGTTATACGATTTCATCAAAAAGATTGTAGAACACGGTTCTCAAATTATAGTTGTTGCGGATGAAAAAGCTACTCTGATAGCCAAGCTCAAAACAGAGCTTGATAAGGAGAAGAATGTACTTTCCCAAGAGTGCAGAGAAATGGAAAATACCTGTCATTGTGGTCACAGATGAAACAAGAAAAGCTCAGTAAATTGGTGGAATCTAGGGTGATTCCCGACAAGGAGAAATACGTAGAGGTAAGAGAATCATTGAAGCATCGTATTCAAATAATTGAATCTCTTACAAAAGATCTCCACCAAGTACAGGAAGTTGTCGAAGGGCATCGTACTATTCTTGAAAGAGGAATCAAGTTACCAGGGCAGCTCCTTGAAGAGAATTGTATCTTCCTGTCGGCCACAAAACTTTCCCAAATCTTCAAAGAAGCCATCATGAAGCTAGTAGACAGTGCAAACTTTTCAGAAGCCTCTCTGGATGTCATTTGTGATACAAGGCTTACTCTTGATAACCTTAAGATGCATCTTGATAGGTGCAAAAAGGTTCACTCATCCGCCATGAGATCGATCACAAGGATTCACACCATTGGTCCGAATGAGAAGTTTATGCAAGAGACCAAGAAGAAGTATGAAGACTTCCACGCCCAAGCAATGAACCATGAAGATTCTTGATCTCCAGTGTTAAAATTTCTGATGCTTTCCTTTATGCATCTTTTAAATAGTTTCTGACATCTTAAATGTCTTTTCTCAAAATGTATTACACCGAAAATCTGAGATGTAATTTCTTGAAGACAAATTACATTTTGACTTTAGTCAAAGTTAGGTGAGATTTTCCTAAATTCACTCACCTAACTTTCCTAACTTTTCTCAGCTGATTTCCTAATTTTGCTCATCCCTCTCCTTTATATATATGAGGGATTACTATTGTAAAGCTCACCTTTAGTATTTTGCAACGAAGTGCTGCCCTTTTTGAATTAAAATTTTGAAACTTTGTGTTCATGCTTTGTGAATGAAAATTGATCAATAAAGAAGACAATTGCAAGCCAGACTTTGTGTTGGATTCAATATATTATGAGTTGATCTTATTTGGTGATGATTAGTGGATGATATTTGAAGGACTTCAAGTAATTTATGTAAACTTTGTGTTGTATTCCTTATTTGGATTTAAGTTTATGTTTGGATACTTTTGTTGAATGATGTACAAGACTTTTGTAACGACCCGACATCTACGTTAAAATTTTTTTCTATCTTTTACAACTTTTAACCAAAGTAAACGAGTAAACAACAACATAACAAAATTTTTGTTTTCTTTTCGAAATAAAGTACAACATATAAATATGATTTCAAACTTTTCCAAATTAAATAACTTTCACTTTTCATTGAATAACAGAGTATAAGAGTATAAGAATACATACACAGCTTTAAAAGCTTTTGCACAAATAGAAGTAAGATGGTCCAGGTTCTTCCCTTGCAAATCTTGGTTCTTCGGTTGTCAGGTTATGGAGGAGAAATATCACTCGGGTGCTTTTCCGCCAACCACGGACTAATAATGCGGTCCTCCGCACATTCATTTTTCAATGAATGGCCCTCCCTTCGTCGAAGAGATTGGTTGAGTGACCGATTCCGTTAACCAACTGAGCATAGTGTCGTGTCCTACATTACTAGATTCTTGTGCCTTACAATCCCAACCTAGTATATGTGTTTTGGATCACTGTGAACTGACAATGTAATCATCTTCCTATACAAAGAGGATGTAGGTACATTACATTACTATGGCCATAGTGTTTGATTCAGTAAACGATTGATAAGTCATCTATCACTACACTACTCAGGGCCGATTTGCCTTCAGGCTACCTTACTCTACGCGTAGGTCGTGTCCTTCAGTCGGTTCAGTTTACCCCAGACTACCTACCTCAAACAGTTTACTAGAAATGAGTTTTTAAGCAAGTGTTTGCTATCCTATCTCCTGTTTCCGGAATTCTTTATCCTAGGAGAGAGCTTTGTAATGTTAACCTAATAACACAAGCTAGGATTACACTTTATTTTAAACATCATTTCGTTCCTAGAATTTATTACATATTCTACGTATTCTCCATATACGGAGATCATACAAGTTTAGAACTTCAAACATTTGCATAATCATTTATTACTACCAATCAACTATCATACACAAAAGACAGTCTTGTTGGTTGGAAATTTTGTATACCTGTGAAAGTGTACAAAATTGTGATTTCAACCACAGCACGTGAGTTTGAACTCTCCTAATTAAGGGAAGGATCCCCCTTTAACTAAATAAAACTAAATGGATAGGACAGCAATCGTTCCTCTTATTTCAGGAAAGATTATATTCTCTTCTCTTCAAAGAAAAGAAACAGTATATGTTGATAAAACTTTAGTACGGTAACTATGCAATGGAATAAAAAAAGAGGAGATAAAGTTTCCTGAAAGCGCAAAGACTTCCGTTATTTCCTCCGGGACAGGAAAACAATTCAATAAGCACAAAGTCTTGAAGAATGAAATCCTATCAACCTTTTTCAAAACGATTACTTTATGGAAATATACAACATAAAACAGCGTAAAATTTGTAACTATGAAGTATCTATTAACTATTCTAGATGAGAGTTAATACTAGCACAAAGACTTGCAATTATTCTCAATTTCTAATGCTAACTATGAATTCAATCTTCACATTTACAGCACAAAGTCTGCAGATATTTAAATCGAATCTCTCTTCAGTAACAATCCACAATTTTCAAGTAGTCACAAAATAATGCTCCAAGATGACATAAGAACATGAAGGATGCAAAATGAGAATTCAGCTCAAAGTCTGAAATTCTAGCTTCTTGATATTACTTGAAAATTCACAATATTCCACTATAAAGCTCAAAGACTTTATGAGTACAAAATTCTGTAGAGTTTTCTTGCTTGCTAAAAAGATAAAAGATTACAATAGACCCCTCAAGTATTTATAGGAGGAAGGTCTGGAGAAAAAGGTGGGAGGATCTCAACAAACTTGAGAAAATCTCTCAACCGATAACTAATTGCGATTGACTTATTCAAAATTACAATCCAAATTGTGATTTGTCTTGTAAGATTTTACATGTAATTACATTTTCGAAAACTGCAAGGAAAGAACACTTGCAATTGCAAAATTTGTTTTTACATATATTTTGTCGAAAGTAAAAATACATAAAACAATCTAAAATTTCAATCTGTTTCATTCCTATCTTTGAAAGATAAGAATTTGCTGATGATGGTTTGCAACTCATTCGGATCTGGACCCAACGTGTTCTTGGCCATTGCAACTGTCTTCAAAATTACATCAAAGTATCTGATAGTCGCCAATCTATGCTCTTCATAAGTAGTTTGCATCATTTTCTCAAGGGATTTTCGGACGATTGATGTTTCTTTTGAATTGAATCCATGAAATTACCGTAGATTCCATTTGTTGATTTAAGATTGTTGCCATTTGAAGTACAATCCATAATTCATCTTCTTTGATTCAAACTGCATAGCAGAATCTCTCAAAAACTTGAAAGAAGAATATCCCACAACTTCATCATTCATTTCTAAAGTGGCCTGGATATCTTTGATAAGATCTTGAATGACTAATGATCTATTTGTCATAAGTTCCTCAAATTCTATGTACTTCTCTCTGTTTGGCAAGATCGAGTTGCTGCATAGAATTTGTAACTTAACTTGATCTATCTCATGCCATATTTTTAAATCCTTTTCAAGTGATTCCAAACTTTGTTTGAAGGCTTCCAAAGTCTGATTCAGCTTTATCTTTGCTATTCTGACATTCTTGAGAACTTGCAACGTCTTCTCAATCATTGGAATGCTTTGATCAATCAGCTGAGTTATCCATGAATCAATTGCCTTGGCCTTTTGTGCAATTCTTTCTAATTGTCTAACTGATTCATTTGGAGGAGCTGTAGATAAAGAATCAACTGCCTCTAATGATCCTGTAATTCTTTGAATTACTGAAATCAGCTGAGTATTGTCTTCTTTGAGCTTTTACTTTTTAGCTAAGAGTTCGTTATAGCTTTGTGTTAGAATTGTTACTGAACTCTGAGCATCCTACATCATATTGGCATGAGTCTGCTTGCCCAATTCGACTCTTGTGAACCTGTAATTAGATACCTGCATCTCTTCATGTGGTTTATCAACAAGAGGCTCTGCAATTTGAGCATATTTCATTCTGTTGCTGTCAACAAAAACTTGTGAGACTGTTTTTGCTTTCTTTGCAATCACTGGTTTTGATTTCTTCAATTTTTGGAAATCAAAAATATCAGGAGACACAGCCTATTTCTTTCTTTTGGGAGCAATTGAATTCAACCATGGAGGAAGATCCAAGGTTGTCAAATCTGAAATGGCAACTGTGGTCTCTGTAGAAATAGCCTCAGTTTGTGATACAACAGAAATTCTAGGAGGTGCCTCGGTTTGTACAGCAATTATATTTTGTGCAGAAGACAAATTACAACTAGGATTGGCCATGAAACAATCAAAGCTTGTTACAGACGTATCAATTTCTGGAAGAGTTGTTTCTGACATGGCTGGAAAGATTGGATTTATGTCAAAAATACTCTTGAAGTTACTAGGCAAGTTCATCATGGGAGTATTCGTTACAGATGAAGACTGATGACAAGTCTCTTGTGGTGGAATAGAAGGAACAAAAACGGTGGAAAAGGAATCAACATCACTGTCGATAGGGGACATAGGAGATAAAACTGATTCTGGTATTGGAGCTTCAATGTGAGGAGTTATCTCACTTAGGATGGTAGAGGTCTCATGAACCTCGTCTTCTTCTTGCTGATCTAATACCTGAATCTGCATTTCATTGACTTCCTTACCTTTTAGTGTTTCCCTATCCAATGGTTGTTCTGGAGCTCACATTTTCAACACTCGTACTGAAGAGAAGCTCCTTTCATTTCACCTTCCATTTCTCTGATTTCAACCTTTCTAGGACTAGCCGGGCTCATCTTCAACTCTAACTTTGATTTTATAGTCTTGATACCCGCGCTTTGAGCCAAGAGTTATGTTCGCCAAGATTGATTTGAAATCTTGTTGTGACGCCATTACATCACTCTATCACAAATGGGAATCCCTAATTTTCTTTGCTGCTCGCTTTTGTCGTTGTTCCCTTTTTCATCGCCTCTGCCTTCCTGATTGTGCCCTTCATTGAGTTTGCTTGAATTTTGCCAAGTCCTAAAATTAGGGTTTTGAATTTTCCAGCCAACCTGAAGTCAAATGAGGTGAATAAATTGAAAATTGAGACTAACACTGTTGTTAGTATGCTTCCAGCAGGTTTCCACCGAAATTTCGTCAGAATCCGAGTACTTACAATTTTTAGTAAGTGTGCAATTACAAGCAATCCTTCAACATTTTTGAGATTCCGCATAATCACACCACCAGAGCACATCGCTAGTCTACAGGCCAAATTTGAATCAAACTACAACTTGCTATTTTAGCGTCACGGGAGGCAATTTTCGTATGAAGGAGTTTTAATGTCGGAGATTCCTTCGCCGGTTTCGAGACCTTCGCGAAGGATAAGCATATGCAAAGTCGGACGGCGACTTTCGGCTCTGCCTTCGAGGCCAAAATTAGGGTTTGCATGTAGACGCTGCATGCTCACATAATTTTCTCATTTCAGCCGCTATGGTGTAATACGCAAGTATAACCACCCACTTTCGTGAACTTAATTTATTTTAGCCATGCGGCATGTTGAGATTTTTCGGGTTTCAAGATTTTTCGCATGCGATGACATGCGGTGATCATCCGGCAAAATGCACCGGTCACTTTTCGGGCCGCTTTTGAAGGTGTATCAATCAGCGGCAGCTCAAGACTTTAATCCGCAAACCTAATTCATCATGCAACCTAAAACGAGAAATAACGGAGCTCATCTGAGCAACATGCACAGAATTAGGGTTTCGAGCTTCAGCGCTAAAATGAGGAATCAGAGGTCAAAGTGCTCAAAACTGAGGTATCCATCCTGATTAGCATCCTTCCATCTGCCGACAGAATTTGAAGGCAATCGGAGAACTTGCTATTTTTAGTAAGTGTTCCAGGTGCAGGCTATAAATAGAAAGTTGATCAAGGCGCAGCACATACATGCAAGTTAACCAACGACGGGCACACTGTCCAAATTTCAAAGCAAACAGAGCAAAGGAGGTCTCAGAAACAGGCATTTACTATAAATAGTAAGTCGCCTCAAAACCGGCTATAATTGGCAGGTTGACACTAGATCTCAACGAATACAAGACAAGCATGTGATAAGTAATCCGTGGTGCGAATTTCAAGGCAAATAGAGTTACAGAGAATGGAGAATCGGATAGTTGCTGTTTTTAGCAGGTCAATTAGGGTTTCCTAAAAACAAGGGCACAATATGGCAGTCAAAGGCAAAGGCAGTGCCCAGTCACGATCTATACACTTCAGGCATTTAGTACGCAAAATTTGAAGACATTTTGAGTAATTACTATTTTTAGTAAGTTGCTAAAAATAGCAGGTGCAGGCAGGCATCAGGCCCCGACAGCACGATCACACCCCGAAATTGGAACAAGGCAAAAATCAGGCTTTCTGGAGTCAAAAGTCAATCCAAAGCACAAAATTTGAAGAATTTTCTAAAAATAGCAAATTAGGGTTAGCATGATCGAATCACCCTAAATTTGGCAAAGGGAACGAAACACGTCAAATTTGATAATTTTTCAAATCCGGCACCAAAACTTGCTATAAGAGGCTGAAGACAGGTGAAATTTTACCAAGGCATTAAGAACTGGAAGTTGGAGGTCCCAAATGCGCCCTAAGTGAAATTGGAAGTACCATGTGCTAAATGCGCCTTGGTTGGAAGAAAGAAGAGGTTGGGGAAATTTGCCTAAGTCGTTTAAAATGAAAGCTTACCTCTCTATATGCGCTCAAAGTGTTGAGAGAGAAAATTGAAAGTTGACCATGTAGAATGCGCCCAAGGTAATGTGCAAACTCTCTAAGCGTTGAAACTAGACCCATCTAAATGCGCCCCACTTCATAAAAGCTAGACACATGATATGCGCCTATGACAAAAATAAAAGTGGCAAGTGCAATATGCGCCCAAAGCAAAAAAAAACATAAAAGTGTCTAGTGCGTTAAACTAAAAGTGCAACCCATCATATGCGCCCCTCCTCAAGCTTGAAGTTCACTCTCTAATATGCGCCCCAAGTGATGACTTTGAGAGTTAAATGCGCCTTAACTATAAATTGAAAGCTCAAACATGAGAATGCGCCTGAGGTGGTCAAAATTGGATGGAGACCCTTGCATTTGCGCCTAAGTAATGAAACTGGACGCCCATGGGTCAAAATGCGCCTGAGGGGATTAAGAGTCAAAAGTGGCTAAGTGCGAAAACTGAAAGTTAGATATGCCAAATGCGCCTAAATCCAAAATGAAGGCTTCATGGGTGATTTGCGCCCCTCTTTGCTCGCCCAAAGCACTAGTTGAAAGCTCCAGAGGTTCTGTGCGCCTGAAAGCTCTGTGTGCCATGTGCGCCTGAAAGTTTAAGTAAGAAATTGGATGTGCCAAGTGGTATTTGCGCCTCACATTGAAAACACACCCTTGCATTTGCGCCTTAACTCTTCAAAGGAAATCAAAATTTTGCTGAGGTATAAACTCGAAGTGGCTTCCCTATGTTTAACGCCTTGAGGAACACATATTGATATGCGCCTTAGACTGGATTCTCAAATTCGTCCAGGTGTTGAAAATGAAAGTTGTCTCTCCTATTTGCGCCTGGAATAAAACTCAAAGCTGGACATACTGTATGCGCCCAAGAGGCATTAGATCCCAAACGTGCTTTCAAGAAGAAATTCGTAGGAGATCAAAAATTGTGAAGTCTTGAAGAACATATATTGAAGCGCGCCCATGCTGGAAGGGAGTCAAAAGGGGGTCAAAGATGAAAAGGCATTATCCTTTAGTAAGTGCAATATGCGCCTGGGAGAGGAGAGGAGAACTCGAATTTTTTTTAGAAAGCGCTTCAGATCTGAAGGCAAGCATCACAGCCACGCCTTGGGAAAAGCTTGAGATTTTCTAAAATAATTTTGGTCTGGCCAAGTCTTCAAAATGGAACCTCCACCGTCTATTTGCGCCTTAAGGAGTGAGAGATGTTTAAAAAAAACGTCTAAGGCAGATAAAACTAGAAGTTGGAGCTATCAAATGCGCCTTTGACTAGAGGAGGTTGAAAAATATTTTAAATTTGAAGAGGACTCCTCTATATGCGCCCACCTCTCAAAAGGGTCAACAAGTCAACAATGGCGTGGGAAACTTTATCCTTCTTGCATGGAAAAATGCGCCCAAAAGAGGGCATGTGAAGACAAAATAGGAAGGCGTTAGAAATGTTATTCTTCCACAAGTGTTGAATGCGCCAAGATGTAAGGTGAGAATGGTGAAATAAAAGAGTTAAGGCGTTGAAAATAAAGGTGGTGAAAAATATAACATGCTAGGCGTTGGAGGTTAAATGTTCTCCATGGCACATGAAATGCGCCTAAGATATAAAAGGGAAGTAAGTTTAAATGGAGAATATTGCCATGTAATATCCTAGGCGTTGGATTTATTTATTTTATTTATTTATTTTCAAATGCCCTCTTGAAGTAAGAAGTGCGCCCAAGTGGAGATGAGTATGTTGTGACCTTTTTCACACATCGCCCCATTCAAATGGGGACCCCTAATTTTGCTCCATTCTGGTCTTTTGGCTTTGGTTTTGGTCTCTCTCTCTGTCTGTCTCTTTTCTGATGGTCTACTTCCCGGGATTCCTCTGCCGTTGAGCTTAAAATGCAAAAATTCTGGCCAAGTCTGAAAATTAGGGTTTTGTCTTCCTGGTCAGTACAGGGGTCGAATAAAGTGAATAACTTGAAAATTGAGCTTAACATTGATGTTAGCATGTTTCCAGCAGGTTCTCAGCAAAATTTCATCAAATTCTGAGGTACTTACTATTTTTAGTAAGTGTGAAATTCCAGACAATCTGTCGGCTATTTTGAGATTCCGACAATCACACGGCATTCAGAGTGTATCAGACTGCTTGCATGCCAAATTTGAGCAAAAACGGACAACTTACTATTTTTAGCAGTCCGGCTTAGGGATGAATTTGAGTGCGGATGCGAGATTTTCTTTGCATGTTGGCATATTCCTTCTGGTTTTTCGAGACCTTCACAACGATGTAACATGCAAAATGAGACGATAACTTTCAGAATTCAGTCTTCCGAGGCTATTTTTAGGGTTTGCATGTCGGGGTTTCTTTTGCATGTCAGGTGATTCTGATGGGTCTTCGAGGAAGAGCAGCGATGGTATGACATGCTTGAGGATTCTCCTCGATGGGAACTTGCTATTTTTTAGCGGTGTGTCCGTACTTCAGTGATTGAGAATCACGAGCTGATTGCAGTGCCACAGAAACGAAGGCAAACAGAGTTCATTTGGGATGCATGCAAAGCGAGTTAGGGTTTCCAGCTTCGGAGCCTAAAAATAGGCATCGAAAGTCAAAATCTTCAAAATCCGATGTAAACCACTGCGATCAGCGTTCTTCAGGCTATCTACTGGTAAAATTTCAGGTCAAACGGAACACTTACTATTTATAGTAAGTCAGATTGGAAACATGCTAAAAATAGTAAATCAGTTGCACGCGTCAGTGTCAGCAGTAAGGTCACGTGGTGAGGATCGCCTCATTCAAATTTCAACTCGATCGGAGCATGGGAGCTATCAGAAACATGAGGTTACTATTTATAGTAAACCACCCTCACAAACATGCTAAAAATAGCAGGTCAGCTAAAAATGGCAGTGTCGACAGGTTGACAAGGTTATGAGGATGCTACATTTAAAATTTCAAGTTAATCCGAGCTTCAGAAATGCAAGAATGAGAAGGCTTACTATAAATAGCAGGGTATGAGAAGCTGGCAAGAACGAGAAAATTTGTCTAGGTCTGGAACTTCGTCCAGCAGGCCTATCAAAATGCGCCCAGCTAGTAAGAAGGCATAAAAATTTCTAAGTATGAAGTTTTCGTCCTTCACACAGGGCAAAATGCGCCCAAGGCACAAGAAGTCAAAGTGGTCAACACATTTCATCCTGCAGCTATGTGAAAATGCGCCCTCCTCACAAAGCAAAAAGTTGAAAAAAATTTCTAAGTGTTTGAACTTGTCCTTTACCACCCTCCAAATGCGCCCAGCTGAAAAGAAGTCAAAGTGGTTAACACGTTTCATCCTGCAGCTATGTGAAAATGCGCCCAAGGGAAGCTCATGGAAGTTGAAAATTTTTCTAAGTGTTTGATATCCACTTGCCCCCCCCTAAATGCGCCCATCCTCCTATCTTCATATGCGCCCATGATGCAAAGGCAAGTAGATGGCGTTATAAATTCATCCTTCACCCTTGCCTAAATGCGCCCAACAACAAGCTGGTCAAGGGAAGTCAAAGGTTTTTCGTCCTCCTCTCATGTTGAAATGCGCCCAAAAGAGGGCATGTCAAGACAAAATAGGGCGAGGTCAAGCTGGTCAACAAACTTCATTCTCCTCTCCTTTGAATGCGCCCAAAGAAGGCATGTAAAGACAAAAGAAAAATAAGGACAGAAGTCAAAGCTTGGCGTTGGAATGTTCATCCTCCTTCATGCATGAAATGCGCCCAAGTAAGGGCATGTCAAGACAAAATAAGGAAGGAATATTCCAAAAGGTGGCGTGAAAACTTTCATCCTCTTGGACATGTGAATTGCGCCCAACTTAGCATGGAAAAGACAAATTTAAAAATCCTCTT
>VDFB02125999.1:0-31363 GCA_007258455.2 Sequoia sempervirens
TTAAAAATTGTTTTCTTTATGCTTCCTTTCAAAAATTCAATCCATATTGCAAATTTCACTTCAAAAATGGTGTAGATGATGCTCCCTTTGATAAAATCAACAAAAAATCAAATTGACCACCTGTAAATACAATAACTTATGAAAAATAATTGATTTTTAGTGCTCTCGGCCGTACATGTGAAGATGCAAAGTTGCAGACTTGACAGTAATTGTGCACAGTATTTTTAAATAATATAAAAGCGGGATCCCGGAGTCTATAAGCGGGATCACAAAGCATAATAACTCATGGGATCCAGATTACCAAGCGGGATCCCTCTGTCAGGATCCCGTTCACTAGAATCAAGTGTGGGAGCAGTTGTAAAGGCAACGGGATCCCGTTACCTCTACAACGGTCGAAATAGCATGGGATCCCGTTTATTATTAAACAGGATCCCGTTTTATAATCGACATCCTGTTTTTTAAAATTTGAATTTTGTTTTGCATTGTGGGCGGGTTTTTGCCAAGGTTTTCAGTTCGGGAAAAGCTTTGGAAGTCCGAACCTAAGCCTTCAACCTAGTTTGACCTGCAAATTGAAGGCCCTAACAATGTCAAAGAAAAATATCGACTTTGGACATATGGTGACGACCTTTTTTAAAAAATTTCTGACAAAATTAAAACCCATTTTAGATCAAACAATGCAGATTCTAAATATGTAATTTTTTTTGCAATTGAATTAATTTTTCTATTTTTCAATTAATTTCTAATAAAATTGGTCCATAAACTTTAAATATCAGAGGTTTTTACTATTTTAATAACTTTTGATCAACATAACATTTTGACAAACGGATTGCACGAGAGCAAACTTCAGACAATTCTTTTCAATTTGAAAAAAAAAAATTTCAAAAAATGATAAGTTTAGGTCATCTTATGCATGTTGTACATGATGATTTTTCAAAACGACAAATCTTCCTAATAAAAATTTAACAAAAAAAAAATATTCAATAAAAAATTACAAAAAAATATCAAGAGCAAGGTTCAGTGAGTCATAAAACTTTTCCCAAAAGGATTTAGAAAAATACGATAATTTAAGTCAAAATATGGATGTCGTACACGCATGGTATGGTAAAAAAATGACTTTTAAACAGTGGTTTTTAGAAATGCCTATTGAAACTCAATTTGTACAATCTGGGTATTGAAATAAATTACATATTTGGAAACTAGACTCCAAGCACCACATTTTATGATTAGTGACTTTTTTAAAGATTTCATCTCTAAGTGCTTCAAATTTTAAGGTCAAATGTGTCAAATACTGAAAATCAGGGAAAACACTTCCACTTTTTGGCCAAAAAGTGGACTCAACTTCTTGCACACACCCGTAAGTTGTTCGTTTGTATTGAAGAAATTCCTAAAATAAATGCATTCCACCTTTAACTTCATTTTTTTTAAAAGACAATTTTCTAGGATAAAAATAAAAATGGGAATAAGATTATTCCACTAATTCTCCACTTGTTCATAGAAATCTAGATGACAATCCCACATAATTTCATATTTGAAAGGATAAGGACCACTTCTTTGATGAGATATCCAATCAAGAATAGTTGGATTATGATGAAGTCCAACACTTAGGAGAGACAAAAGTTGAAGGCTCCCAATAATTTTCTAAATATTGGAAATGTGAACATGATCCAATTTGTCTTGTATTAGATTATTTATCATTTATCTATTATACCAAATAAAGTGGAAACTAGTTAATTCAACATTAACAAGCATAGTAATATTTAAAAGGTCAATCAAATCAGCCATTCTATTAAAAAATTAATTCAATCCTTCAATTTTATTTAAATGAAAAAGGGAAGAATTAAATTCTTTAGTAAGAATGTATTTATGATTAGGAAGATTGAATAATCAACTTTTCATATTATTTTATAGCAATTTACTAGTATCTTTAGAGTTGGGAGCATACACACCCATAAGAATCCATTCTTCCTTAGTCAACACATTACAAAAAAAATTCATAAGATATTTTTTTTAAACATGACCAGATTGCCAAAATATAGAGAATGGTTCCACACAATAGCAATCCCACAAGAATCACCTTCAATACCTAGCTTGAACAATACTCATAACCCAACTAAAATTTAGAAGCAACTTAAGAAAAGGTGTAATTAGTCATCTTCACCTCTTGAATTATCAAAATATTAGCTCTATTGTAAATTATATAGTTATTAAGAATAAAATTATTATTGGAACCATTGATTCCCCTAATATTCTAAGAAAAAAATCTCATGACAAAATGTTAATTTTAAGCTCTACTCCAATAACCATCTTCAAACCCATTTTAAAAAATTCATCAATCACTAGGCAATATTGAAATATTCTTCTTCAAAAAATTGAAAAGAACTATATTCTCAAAAAGAGAGAATAAATACAACTTATAATAGATATGAGCTACAAGAAAAAATCCATTAGATAGGAATATGCTAAGGGGATAAGGAAATACAAAAACATAATTTTTTTCTAAATTTTTTTGGTGAAAAATAATACAATCCAAGCACAACTTTCTTAGAAAGGTTAAAAAGACCTCAAATTATTACCTTTTTATCTATTTACAAAACATTACCATGGGTAAAATTCTCCATTACCTTTTATCCATTTACAAAACATGACCATAGGTAGAATTCTCCAGGGTTATTTTTTCCCAACAATAATATCCTTTGCTACCTCTCTAAGTCTTGTCTCCCTTTGAGAGGGTCTACCAACCTTAATATCTATTCATCCTTCAATTTTTTTGAAAATATTTTTTTTATTGATTTTTCTATTTCCCACTAGAGCCCAATCTTTTCCTATGGGAGAATAATCTTCCAAAACTAATTGACACATATTAGTGTTATCTTTACTAAGTATATCATTATTAAGCATATTATCAATTGTTCCCTTAACTTTGAGACTATTTTTTTTCAACATTCCTTTACATTTTATTCGATCTTTAATATATTACCAAAGGGTAGCATTAAGAGTGTTCACCCCATTTGGTCCAATATTAACCCATTTCTTCACATATTCACATATTCATTGGAATTTTCAGTAGCTTTAGTAGCTTCTTTCTAAAATAATTGGTCTTCTATTACTTCCTCTTTTTTCCTATGCAAAGCTTCTTCACAACCTCCAATAGTAATAATGTTCATACTATTATCTTTGTTTTATTCTTCTTTTTCAAGGGAATCATCTATATTTTTTTAGAATTTCTTTCTCAAAATGATACCATTTATCTAGAAACACATTATATCCTCATCCATGAATTCCTTTTTTTTTTTGAATTATTATTTTTTGGAGCAAGGTTTTGGCTCTTTGTAATTATATGAGAAAAATTACCACTATTTTGATAAAAAAAAGGGGCCAAAATATTCATAAATAATCTATTCTTTCTATTAACCAAAGTTTGGTTCAAGATTGAAGTGTGTGGGTAATTTTTTTTCTACAATATCTTAAAATCTAGCTATGGGCTACGGCCAATCTCATTGCTAATGATATGGGCCTCCAATGTAAAGGTCTCAAGATGGAAAATATTTCCGATGGGAAGTACCAAAAATTTAAGGATAAATTCTTTCAGAAAGGTGAAAAACCTGTTTGTTTATAGAACAACTACAAATGGGAAAATCTGCCTCGCCCCTACAACCTGGTAAGTATTCACATAATTTGTTATTTCACCCTTGAGGGAAGATATACAACAATACATTGTTATCATTTTCCTCTGTTAAATAATGTTCGTCACAAGGAGTAGATTAATGTGCCTTTTTACCTACTTTCATCACTAACATCCTCCATCACAAAAGGAGCCTCACTACCCTTGAATCAAGGTTTAATTTATGCCCTATAAATTTATGAATAATTCTACTTCCAACAAAACCATAAACCAATTGTTTCCCTAGTGAATATCAAGCTCCTTGAAAATAACCCTCAATATTCCCCTAAAGACCCACCTTCAAGCTCTATGTCTAAGTACACAAAAATATTTCCCCCTTTTGTCACATCCCCAAATCCCTCTTTCATGTTGCTTGCAAAGGTTGTTACCCCTCAAAAATGAATTCTCCCTCCTCTCAAGATTTCTAAAAAGAAGAAGATAGAGTCCTCAATCTCTATAAGCATTGAAATTGGTAAGAACATAAGAAATAGGATTGCTTCCCTGGAGAATTATTTTGGCAATATCACTACTATCATGGATGTGATCATGCAACATGCAATTTTTGGTACTATGTCAGGTAAGTCCAAGACAAGGAAAATTAAGAGGAAAATTGGGAAAGAGTAGGAGGAGATGACTCAAAGGACTTTAGTTATTGATAGTGTTAACATGAAGGAGTGGAGGATGACCATGGACATGCTAAAGACAAATTGGGATCTCTTTAGCTCTTCTAAAAAGTAATTGTTTCTATTTTATTTTCTTTGTTGTTTAAATGTCTTCTTTCTAACTCATGTGCTAGCTTCTACTACTTTTTTTTTTGGTTATGAGGTTTGCATGCCTCCTTTTGATGGGTTTTAGTTAATTAGCCTAGTTGGTCTTTATTTCTCTACATGTTTTGTTTAAACTCTTGGGTTCAAGAGCCCCTCCCCTACTTTTAATATCAAAAATCTATCAAGTACTAATCTTGTTTTCTCCTTTGTTACTTGGTTTATATTCAACAACTACCCAAATTAGCTAGAAATTATTTCAATAAATTGGGGTCCCAATATTATAGTGGTAGACTACAGAAATCCTCCTAGGTAGGGGCAGCAACATAAAGTTCATATGATGGGTCAAGCCTAGGTTTCCAATTGTAAAGAGAAAGATTACTTCACTTTTTTATATTAAAAACTAGGGTCTTCCAATCAAAACCTTAATAAAATATTCATGGATTGAAAATATGAATAGGAATGATCCCCTTAAAATAGTATTAACAAAGATAATCCCTTTAAATTTCTTGACTTTGTCGATCTATTTCTGAAATAAATCAACTTTAGGATGAAATTAAAAGAATTGGCCAACAATTTTTTTTCCATAAAAGAAAAAAATTCATTTATAAGAGAATCACAAAGGTTGACAAAAGTATCATCCACAAATAGTGAAACTTTTGGTTATTCTTCAAATCCACTTTGAAATTCCCAACCATTTGACAAAGCTAACCTAATTATTATAACCTATCACTTCATAGGAGTCCTTTATTATAATTCAATTACATTGAGTTGAGGAAAGGGGAGCCCCCTTGAGGGCCCCTCAAATAGTCACCCTTAAGAAATTCCTCCTAAAACTTTAAAATTTTAAAATACCCATAGTAGAGCGATTTTAGATTTTTAACTTGTATTAGTGTTATACATGAGGAAAACATAACAAAACTTAACAACCAAAGAAAAAAATTACTTTTCCTATTCCTCAAAATTAGTAAAATTTACCTATAGATTTATTTTTATTGCTAGGCATCTCAAGATTCATTTTTGTTATATTTTTTTTAGATCTTTCTTTATTTTACACCTTAGAAAATTAATTTAGAGGAAATAAAGCATTCTAATATTTCTTCATTACTCTTAATTTTTTTTTTTTTTTTGTAGTTAACAAAATTCTACTCAATTCATTACTCTTAATTCTAATTTTTTTTAGTAGAGTTTACATCATAGTGCACCAATGGATAAAGTTGTCACTTCCAAAGACTAGAATTAACATGGTAGATGTCATATTGTCTACCATATTTGTAATTGCAAAAAAAAAAAAAAAAACTAGAAAGCATAGCACAAAACCCTTAAGATATCCCTACAAATAGGTACTCCTCAAATCATTTAAAATTAAACTCGTAGAAAACAATATTTTAATGTTAGTTTGTCTTCATGGTGACCTTCGTAATGAGCCATCCAACCCACTTAAGAACTTTGTGAACTCTCATAAATATTTTGAATTACATCTAAAGACTCAGGCTTTGATAAAAATAAAATAAAACAAATTAACCACAAAAGAATTTTTAACTATTCTCCTTCATACCAAATATTTCAACATTTGTAAAGTAAGCAAATTTTTACTACAAATACAAATAAAGCACAACTACAAAAATTTGGATAAGATTATATGAAATCAAAATTACTATTCAAATGCTTTTATGATTTGATTTTTTTCTTTTGTAAATATTTACACCCAAACTTACATTGATTTTTTTCACATGTCATACAAATTCTCAAAACCCTTGTGTTCACTTGCACTCTTATGATTAGACCAAACAAAATGTTTTTTTATTTTCAATGACACAACCACCACTTTTGTCCCTTGTGCTCAAGTTGCTCAAAACCATAACTTTTTCACAATCCAATCACTACAAATTTTAATAATATATTAAAAAATTAAATTACAATACATATAATAAATACAAATATATAAAACCTTATCTCCTATATTTTATAAAAGTAAAGTTTACTATTAATATAAACTCACAGAATAATAAACAAAATAAAAACTACATACATTCTATACTATATAAACGAATTAGTGACCTACTAAACTTACAAAATAATACCGTGCACGATTAATAAACATTATTCTTTTCATAACTCTAACCGACTTTAAAATTTAAAAAAAAAAACAATAATATTTATTTATTTTTTATAATAAGTATCATCATGCTATGAAATCACACTTCAATAATCCAATCGCGAGGACCCTGATCAAAACACTATTACATAAACAGAAATATCGCTAAACGAGAAGAACACTAGCTATCTAATGAAAGAAAGACGGTCGCGGATTGAAGTAGAGGCGTGACTTACAACAGTGGAAGGAGAAGATGGCGGAGTAGGAAGAGGCGGCACTGCAATCTCAACGGTTCCTTCCAACATCTGAACGACTGCTTTGGTCGATGGTCGAAAAGCGGGATCTTGTTGAATGCACCACAGTCCCACCAACACCATTCTTTCTAACTCTATCGTCTCGTCTCTGGACAGCTGCTCCTGAACCAATTTTCTCAGCCTTCCACGTTTCAAGCACTCATAAGCCCAATCAGACAAAATCATTTCATTCTCCCGGGCATCCAGATCCACCGTTTTTCTGCAACAAATAATTTCTAGCAGCATCACTCCAAAGCTATAAATGTCTACTTTTACAGTGATCGCCGTATTCTTGTGCCACTCGGGAGCTATGTAACCTATTGTCCCCCGTGCTTGAGTAAATGTGCGCGTCTGTTCAGCCCTGATCAATTTAGCCATGCCAAAGTCGGATATTTTTACATTGAGATTTTCATCCAGAAGTATGTTCTGAGGCTTGATGTCGCAGTGGAGTATCTGACTCGTACACTCTTCGTGCAAATAGAGGAGACCTCTTGCGGTTCCAAGAGCAATTTGAAGGCGCAACCTCCAGTCAAGATAGACGCTACTATTGAAAAGAACCTTGTCTAGAGACCCATTGCCCATGTATTGGTACACCAGAAGCCTGTGGTAACCCTCCTCACAGAAACCATAAAGCTGAACTAGATTTTTATGATGGGTTGCTGCAATGGTATTCATCTCTGTTCTGAACTCTTTTTCACCTTGTCCTCCATTGTCTCGCCTCACCGGCTTCTCAAGCTTTTTCACAGCAATCGTTCTTCCGTCAACCAGTTTCCCTTTATAGACCGTTCCGAAGGCACCTCTTCCCAGCTCTTGCTTGAAGCCTTTTGTTGCCATGTATAGTTCTTGATATGTAAATGCTTTTAGTCCCCCAGCAAATGAAGCCCGTTCTTGTACAGCCCTGAGCTTCGGAAGACAGACAAAAAACCAAATTATCAGCATGACTGCTATAAGTGCCGAAAAGCAACCCACCAGGCTAAATGCAATGGAATTAATCAGCTTCTCCCTGGACTCCTCCCTCCGATCTATATCCTCTGGCGGTGCAGGCGATGGAGGGAGGACGTTAGATATTACTTTGACAAAAGCTTTTCTATCAGAGGCTGAACGACCGTCCCTTACTGGGTTTGCTTTCTTCCAGCAAATCCCAATGCCATAGATGGCCACCATGCACATACAATCGTCCAGGCAAGCCTGCTTGCACTCACTTTCATTAAGAGAGAAGAATGTTGCATAATCATTTCCAGGCCAATCTATGCTGTCAAGTTCCATCATTACAACATGAGTGGACCAGTTAGGACTCGAACTTAAGATAGCCGTGCTTGCATTAGCATGACACATCTGGCTGTATGAATTTGGAAGGCAACCCTTGAATGGGTCTTGTTTATCAACCAAATAGAATCCTGGGAGACAAGTACAGGACGCCGACTTATCCTGGCTCACATTACAGATGCTGTTGAGTCCACACTGACCACTCACTTGGCAAGGATCCTCCAAGGCTTTCCATTCAGGTACCCAAGAAGGAGCAGAATTATCACCTTCATCGCCATCACCATCTCCCTTACTCCACAAATACCCTCTCAGAATCCCATCGGCATCTAAGCTCACTTTACGAACAGACTGTTCCTGCGCCTCACGGGCCGTAATATTACATGGAGTAATACTAGCATTTGAGGAATTGTGTACCAAACATAGGTATCCGTTGGTAGAAAAGTTCAAGGTAGAGGCACGCCCAGTAGGATTATTACCAATCGCTGACTTCCAGTAATAGCTCGCATTCTCACCCAAACGCTCAGCCAGTGAAAGGATCAAATCCCCATTCTCTTGAAACCTTAACACGAACCGACCCGTTGAATAGGTTGCATTGGTAGCGCTGGAATACATTGTAGATCCAGGCTTCAGAGTTTGGCCGGGCAAGAGAGTATCTGTAGCATGGTCGAAGCTCTGCCAGATGGTTTTATTAGATGTGTCTAACACCACAAAATTGCCATTTCCTCTCATTTCAGCAGCATGTACTCCTGTAAGCGAAGGGAATATGCTCTGCAAGCTTCCTCGGGAATCAAAGACATGGAGGCCAGTCGCATTGAGCTGCAGAGTAGAACCCTCTTGGAGAGGTTTGTCTCTGTTGGCTGTCCAGACCAGCCTTTTAGGAAAATATATCTCGTCAAACCAGACGCCAATCAAGTATTGCATGGGAGTTATTCTATAAAACCCAAATGCAAATTGCCCATTTGGTGAAATCCACTTTGAGGATATGGAAGTATTCACAGTTGAGCCAATGCTTATCTGTTGATGTTGGCCAAACACGTTGATGGGCAGGAGCAGCAGCAGATTGACAATGAAGGCCAAAGGAAGGAGTTCATGAGAGGCTGCCATTGATGAATCTCTTTGTATAACACTGGAAGATGGAGCTAGCAATTTATTCTTATTTCTGCTGACTGAACCTTATGTTTTAACTTTGCCCACGAGATTTGAACTAAGGGTGGGGCAAACAGTTTTAGCACACTATAGTCTGGGACCTCATCTTACATCATCCCAATCTGACCTCTCATATTTTACTTATGTGACACTAATCAATATGTTGAATTCTAATGACGCCATTCAGATATTCATGTCTGAACTGTGGATTTGCCATCTGGAGATAAGAAGCACCATATGATCTTGATGTCTAGCTTTGGGACAGTTTTAATTTGTCACATTAAGGAAAGAACAATTTAACAGTCAAAATAAAACTCATAAATAGTTATTTATTATTTGTATTAAGGAAAAATTATATTATGATGTTTTATGTGGCCTGCAAGTACGAGGAAACCTTATCTAAAACTTGGAAAATCATGGGACACTGCTGTAGCCCATGTAATTCTCCCACGTTGCTATCTACGTCATTAGAGGAATCAACCGGATTCAATTTAAGTTGTATATCAGGCTAATGTTCCATGGATTCTCTTTCTTGTAATGTCCAATGTTCCATGGATTCTCTTTCTTGCAATGGCCAATGGTCAATGCCTTCGAGTAAACGTTATTAATATATTGTTATAGCTTAAATCTGAAATATTGTGTACTTTTATTTTATTGTATTTTGTCGTATTGATTGCTGTAATTCCCTTTGGCGTTATTTAGGAAGTAATTATAAAAGGGAAAATCTCCATTAAATATATTATAATATATGAAATTAAAATTGTATCATAATTATAAGAAAGCTTTAAATATAATAAAGATTAATTAAAAATTAAAAATTAAATTATACTACCATTTTTTATTACGTGTTTAACAATTTTTTAGATTTTTTAGATTTTTTATTTTTTTACTTTTTAAAAATATATTTAGGATAGTGAAATTTTTATATTTAGATTATTTTTTGTTTAGTTTATAAATTTATCTTGATGGAATGTCTTAAATGTAATAATCTATTGACAAATGACACATTTTTGTATTATTTTTCTTGATGTCCTAATCCTTGTCCATTCTTATTTAATAATACTTACACTTATCTTAGCACCTTCACCATTTATCATTATTTACCATGCTTTTATTCATAGTATCTTCTACACTTTTTCTCCACATCTTGAAATGATTGTTTCATCCTTGAAGCTCATTTTGTATGCCACTCAAAATTGACCTAGTTCAACTTTTAGGTGCAAATTTAAAAATTCTACACATTCTACTAGTCATTATGAGTTGGCTCAGTACACATTTATGCTGCATGTGTTTTTGTATTTAAAGATATTCAATCTATAATTAATTCATATTGAAGTTATGAGGAGAAATCGTTAGCTCACACTTCAATTTCTAAAGTAAGAAAGAATTAGATTCATAAGCCTCTAACATGCATATATGTGTTTTCTTTGATATCATTCCTCGCTTTAAACCTAGCTCAACAAAAGGTTGACCTAGGAAAACACATTCCCTATCAATTCAACAATATCCTTAATGTGCTTCTCATCAATACCTCAATCATTTTTGGTTACCAAAGAAGAGAAGGAAATTATATTTAGTAAAGCAAATTATAGAAATGTACTTCCATGTGAAAGTTAAATTTTGAGCATTAGATAAATCCATGTAAATAATAGTTGAAACTTAAAGGTTTGAAATTAAGCAACATAAAATTGTGATACTACAAAAATCTAACACATTCTTGAAACTAAAGGAAATTGATATCTATATCTAGTGTGTGAATTCTACACATGATCAACAACACTATTTGGACATTCATTTGAGATCTAAATAACCCATCTTCTCATTTTGCATGGTATTTACTATTTGTTCATTATCAAACCAATTTATTTAATCTAGGATAATTTGTTCCTAGTGATTGCATTCAGTTAATTTTCCTAAATAAATTTTGAAATGTATGTATTATCCTTACATTATTTGTGAAATAAACATGTAGCCTTACATGCAAGCTAGATTCAACCATAGGGTTTAATTTTCTTATTTGATTAGTTATTTTTAAATCTAATTTAAGTTTAGATTTTGTGTCCTATCTCAATTTTGATTAGGGTTTATTTTATTGTCCATCTTCATGATATACATTATTTTATTTTTCTCTAGGGTTTAGTATTCAGTTTTTTACTTTGCTTATACATCCATCCTACCCATCATCAATTTGACCTCTAGGAATCCAATTTTATATTCAATTATATTTAGAATTTTATCCTTTCATTTTAGATGTACTTAGGCTATGTATTCACCATTATTTATCTTTTCATGATATTTTAATTATAGCTTCTTTATACATAATGGCATACCTATTTAATCCTAGCCATCCATCTTCAAATACTCTACCAATATGGCAATTCCTAGATCATTTATTTTTATGATATGCATGACAAAATTTATTATTTTAACAGGTTCTTATATCCTTTCCTCCTTCATACTCATAAAATTCTAAACTATGGATGAGAATGCATTTTTTCGTGGAGTTGTTTTATTTATCATGTATTTGTTTTCTTTTTCTTCATTTAGTTCTTTAGTTCTCATCCTTTAATCTTAGACATACATCCCTTATCCATAAGTAACATATTTATCCTATCTCTTATATAGATTGTAATAGTGAGGAGGATATATCTCATGAATATTTTTCACACATTAACTTGTTGCATTTAGTGTGATGGTCATTGATGAAGTTATTATTTCACCTATTCATCACTTGTTATACATTTCAATGATAATTATATATTATGTTTCGTTATCCATAAACCCATACTTTGTCACATTCTTATTGGATTTCCTTATTTTATACAAGATGATATGTTACTCAATGATATTTTTCACTTGTTGTGCTACCTTACATGATGATAGCATACATCCTAATGTAATTTCATTATATTCTCAAAAGGATCATATAAATTCTTGATTGCCTTACCATACACCACATAATATCATTCAAGGAAAACCCTAGAGATCTCAATCTTAGGTATGTAAAGGAGAAAGAGATCTTGCAATAGGGTTGTCCTAGGGTCTAATTGTAAACTAAAGAGGGGTTCACCACCAAGATAGGGCTTGGAAAGAAGAATGAAATGCAAGTCCAAATGCTTAAACCTAATGTAATGTAATCTTTCACTAAATGATCTAGAAAATCATGTAAAATAGAACAGAGAATTGCAAGACAAAATGTGTGCACCTGGAAACCTGAAGATGACTGAATGAAGATTTGAAATACTGAAAAAACTAAAATTATGGCAGACTAGGACTCATATGCCAGTTTAGGTGTATCAGTCCCAAATTAGGGTTTCTGATCTAGAACAGGTTTTTGGTAGTGTAGAGTCAGGATCTGCAAAAAATCTAGAAAAAAGCCTCTAGTGGGACTCATATGCCAATTCTAGCGTATCAGTCTCATTCTACTTTTTTAGGAATTCAAAGTTTAGACCTACACTTCAACACCTACTCTTCTCTCCCAAATTGATTTCTAAATTTGAACCTATAAAAAAAGACTTGCAAAACAAAATATATACTTGATTTTCTTAAGGGGGTTATCCTCAATCAAACCCCTAGTTTGGTAGTTAAACCTTGATAGAATCAATGAAACTTGGATGAAAATGTGAACATAAACCCTAACCTTAAGTGGGTCTAAGATTAGGAAATCAAAAATGCAATGCAACCCTATTCTGATGTGTAAGAATGTAATGTCCCCTAATTGACTTAGCCATCAGGAGTAGTAGATTAGCCTATTACATGAGTTCTCATAGGCCAATGAGATGTTCAGGGAACTCATTTGGAAGTATTTCCAACACTTACTATTTTTAGTAAGTCAATCAGGGTGGACTTAGGAATTGGATTTCATGATTTCAAGCATTCCTTGGTCATATCTTTCCTTTTGTAGCTTCCAGGACTTCATTTGTGGCATTATTTGGGACCTTTGGGCCAAAATTACTATATTTAGTAACTATGTGGGATCAAGTGATATGGGAATTCTCCGTGTTAGACTTGGAGCGTTTGATCGGGAGCTTTCCAATGAGATATCATATGTGGTATTCTAAGTTCAACTCATATATTATTTTAATGCCTGAAGTTAATATGCTTTATTATAAAGTGATAATTAAATAAAAGACTTATTAATATAGTCACCTTATTATAAAGTTGTTTGAAAAAGGTCTCCCCTCTAGGCTTGAACACCTCTATGATGCTTCATGGGCCTCTTTGAAGTGGAGGATTAAAATATTAATAAAAAGAGTCCTTTTCTTTTATCCCACATTCTTTGTGTGTGGGGATCGACCCCATTGAGAATGCATATATTTAGCTACATGGGATGTCTTGGCTATGCTTGGGAATATATGAAGTGGGTATGTGCAGGATCATGATGGGCCAAAAAGTGGCAATATGATGGGTATGTGGCTGACGATTATTTTTTTACCCAAAATTGATGAAACAAAAAGGATTTTTAAAGGAGATTCTTAGCTTTCCACCGATATAAATTATGCTTTACTCTAAATTTAATAAGTAATTATTATTTATTTTCTATTAAAATTACGACTAAAGTCCTGATTGATAGGCTGATTGAAAAACATCTATAGCTTTCAAACAGTATCACATTTTTTGAATCCAAAACATGTGTCAATTCTATGCTTTGCATACTATAGGATTAAAAAAATAAAAAAATAATTTCACAAAATTTTGACCAAGTTAAGGTGGTCAAACATAAAAGTTTTTATATTTTTAAAAAATTTGTAATAAAAAATTCATAATTAATTGTTTACTTGGGAAAAAATTACAAAAAAATATGCATCACATCAGGGCATGAGTCCTCTATTTATATGTAAAATATTATAAAAAAATAATTATCATTTTATTGTGGTTAGGGTGGTCAGACAGACACATACTTCTTATTTTTTCCCTAATATTTAAGTACCACTACATTGAAATTTCAATTTTTCACCAAATAGATTTATTTTTTTTAAAACAAACCTAGTAGTTTAGAAACTACATTCAATTTTCTACACATTCTATTCTTACATATTTTTGAAATAATATAGATAACTTATTCAAATTTTTACCTCAAGTTGCCTAACTCTGATTTTTCTGAATTTTTTGCCACTTAAGGGCCTATTTTTTCCATGATGATCCTGCACATACCCAAGTAAAATAAATTATTGGAGAAGTTCTTCTTCAAAGGTTTGTGAGGACGTAAACCCTCATGAACAGAATTCTTCTCGCTATTGTAAGACACAACCAAGAGGATTTGAATCAAGTTTTCAAGAGATATTGTTGCTACAGTGTCGCGCTATAGTGACGCAACTATAGTAGAATGGCTATAGTACTTGCTATTTTTCTAGTGTTTGGCAACATTTGGAGATAATATTTCAAGCCATACATGTCAAGGTAGGAACTGAATCAGTCAAATACACCTAGGAGATAAGCCACAGAGTCTGGAAATGCATGGAAATGTGGCCATACAGGTCTAAGATGAATTAGAAGGGGGTTGTACCTGGTTGACAACAATCTCATAGTGTTGAATAGACTTATTAGAGTTGCTCCAGGTCTAAAATTAGTTGTGACAACAACTGGTATGTCTATGTCATATTTACTAATGACTATTGTTGTATCAAACTGTTGTTGATAATGAAAATGTGTTGATATCATTCACTGAAGATATTCAAGGGAATTAATAACAAAAAAATTCAGTTTGTTCTTTGTTATATTACTAGTATTTGTTATGAATGATGTCCTATGCTGAATTAAATATGAAGTTACTTAGAAAACAACAATAATCCAAACCAATATATTGCAAATTGAGAAAAAATAGTACCCAGTACTAGTTAGCTGCAAGCCAACTATTTGACAAACTTACATTGAGAGAAAGGGCACAAAATTTAGTCTAGAACAAGGGGTATCCATTACAGTGGTATCAGAGCAGTAGTATCTTGCCATCATGTGGACTATAAAATAGATTGCATGTCACTTTATGAGATGGAGTGAGCATGAAAGAAGATATCTTGAAAGGTTATGCAAAAGGAAAGAAGAACAAGAAGTCTAGGAAGAGTGGCCTACTGATTTGCAGGAATCCTAGGAAAATATAGTCCCACGATTAGAACAAGCAGGAGAAGTTCTTGTGATTGATCCATTTGCTAGTGATACAGAGGATACAGTTAAAAATATGGGTGATAGAGGGGAAGAACGAGGGGAACCAAGCACTAGGGAAATGTTGAATGATCTAGCTAGAGGACAATGTGAGTTATAGGCAGCCCTGCAGTAGATGGATAATATGATGACACGACATTTGACTAATATGGGCCAAGGAAACAATGGAAATCAGGGAAACAATAATGTTGGAGGACAGGGAAATGCTAGAAATGGGGGCAATGGAGATGGTTTAGTGAACATGGGAGCAACCGGGAAGAATAACAGAGCAAGATCAACTAGCACTAGACCTCTTATGCCTCAATTCCCACTGAGGAAAAATGAGAAAGATAATAATGCACCCACATAGTAGGAGATACAGGATCAGATACTAGAGGATTGGAGAAATTTTGGACTGGATTTTTAGGGTGAGATGTCTTTCAGGGAGTACATGGATGTTAGGCTGAAATATTTACCTTAGAGAGGAAATAGGAAACAAAATTATGAGCTTAAGAAGAAAGTGGGTAAGCTCTCCATTCCATATTTTGATGGTACAGGAAAGACTACAGCCAGGGCTTGGGTGCAAAAGCTCGATGTACATATTTCCAACTCAATCTGATGCCTGAGGATGATTCCATCAAGTACATGCAACTCTACATCTAGATGTCAATGCCCATGAGTGGTGGCACCATGGGATGGTGACACTTGGACATAACTAGATTGATACATATGCAAAGTTCACTGAGATGTTGATAGAGTGATTTGACACTAAGGACCCGAAATTGCATTTCAAGGAGTTAGCACAACTTAGATAGTGGGGTTCTGTGGAGACCTATATCACCGAGTTTTAGAAGTTGGCAGTATTGGTGACAGATATATCTAAGAGGAGACTCATCGTTCTTTTCATGGATGAGCTTTCTGATCCCTTGCAAGGTTGGGTAAAGGGACACAACCCTTCTTCACTTCAGAAGGTTGTTAAGAAAGCAAGAGACCTAGCACCTTCTTCCTATAGGAGTCAATTTCACTCTAAGGACTCTCATTTTAAGAAAGATAAAGAAAAGAAGCCATTTTAGAAGGACACTCAATAGCCTAAGGGGGAAACTAAAAAGTTGGACAATGACACCACCAATGAGCTTAGGAAGAAAAAACTATGTTTTCATTATAGGGAGCCATGTGATGTTTCCCATAAGTGTCTGCTTAAGGCGAAGGCTAAAAAAATGGAGTATTTTTCAGTAGAAGAATCACCTTCTAAGGATGAGGAGCAACATTCAGATTCAGAGTCTAGTTAGGGAGATATCACTGCTGAGGAGAGTTCAGATGATGAGAAGTCTCTTGCACAATTAACAGGGGCCTAGAAGGCCATCACCTTTAAGGTGAGAGGGATGGTCCAGGGGTAGCATGTGATTTTGTTGATCAACACAGGAGCCACGCATAACTTTATTGATGCACAGTTGGTGGCTAAGAGAGGCCTAAAGACAAAGGAGGATGTGGGGTTCAGAGTCATGGTGGCTAGTGGCCACAAGTTATTATGCACCTAGAAGATTTCAAATCTTCACATCAGATTGGGAGGAGATTATGAGTTGGAAGATGACTTCTATGTAGTTGACATGGGTGATTATGATGTCATATTGGGAATGACATGGATGACTTCTCTAGTAGAGTTTACCTTCAACTTGGCTAAGTTGGAGATGAGGTTTCATCATCAAGGCAGGAAGGTGGTGCTCTAAGGTTTATCAAATGGGGGACTCAGGGTGGTATCTTTGAAAAGGATGGAACGATTATTTAGAAATGATGATGTAGAGTGGGTGGAAGAATATTTGATTATGCCTACACTTCCAGAGCAACAGGTAAAAATCCATCTGGTGTTTGATAGAATTCCACACGGGGTTCCTCTCGAGAGGGGTATAGAGCATGTCATTGAGCTAGAGGAGGGGGCTAAACCAGTCATCACCACCCCTTACCTCCATGCTAAAAACCATAATGATGAGATAGAGAAGGCGATAAAGGAGCTATTGGAGATGGGGCATATTAGGTCAAGCAAAAGCCCCTTTTCTCTCAACAAGAAGACAATTAAGAACAAGTACCCCATCCCTAGGATTGATGAGCTACATGTTGCAAAGTATTTCTCTAAGATAGACGTACATTCAGGATACCACCAGATCATGATGAGGATAGAGGACATAGAAACAACCGCATTCAGGTGTCACTATGGCCACTTTTATTTTTTGGTTATGTCGTTTGGTCTAACCAATGCTCCAATGACCTTCTAGAGTTGTATGAATCAGGTGTTTAGAGGGAAGCTCTAGAAATTCACATTGATATTCTTTGATGATATCCTATTATTCAGTAAGATTTGGGAGGAGCACCTACAACATTTGGAGGAGGTGTTGTCTATTTTGGAGAAGGATTCACTATATTCCAAGGAATCAAAGTGTGATTTTGGCATGATAGAGTTGCTCTACCTTGGCCATATTATTAGTGCTAATGGAGTTAGGGTGGATCCATAAAAGATTAAGGTGATTATTGATTGGCCTACTCCAAAAAACCTTACACAACTTAAAGATTTTTTTGGATTATGCAGATTCTATAGGAGATTTGTGAAAGGGTTTACGCAGGCTACAACACCATTGACAGATCTCAGCAAGAAGGGTGCTTTTGTATGGATAGAGGCAACATAGTAGTTTTTTTATCACTTCAAGCAAGTGATGTCTTTGTGCCCTATGTTAGCACTCCTATATTTCACCAAGCTATTTGAGTTGCACTATGATGCTTTAGGGGATGGGATAGGTGCAGTTCTGATGCAGGATAAGCATCCTATTTCTTATGAGAGTAGGAAGCTCTGAGGAGTGGAATGAAGTTATTCTATTTATGACTGAGAGATGTTGGCCATAATGCATGCTCTAGCCAAGTTTAGATCTTATTTGGTGGGTGGCAGGTTTGTGATCAATATTGATCACAATAGCATCAAGTATTTCATGAACCAGCGGGATCTCAATGACTGACAGCAAAAGTGGATCACTAATTTGCAGGCTTATGATTTAAATATAGATTTTTTTAAGGGGAAGAATAAAGTAGTGGCTGATGCATTATCCAAGAGGCCCCACATTTTTTCTTTGGAAGAGATTACAACCAATTGGAGGGAGAAAATTATAGCAGAGTATGCCAAGGATTCTTGGGCAACGGGATTGATAGAGGGTACTATACAAGATGATAGATATGAGGTAGTTGATGACCTCATCCAATACAAGGACAAGATTTATTTAGTACCTTCATCACATATGAAGGGGACTATCTTGAGGGAATTCCATGATGCGCCTATGGCGGGACATCTTGGATTCTTCAAAACATACAAGCAGGTTCGGGAGAGGTTTACTTGGAGAGGACTCAAGGATGATGTACAAAGATATGTTAGGGAATGCTCAGTGTGTCAGCAGAACAAGGGGGAGCATACCTACCCATCTGGTTTGTTGCAACCTTTTCCCATTCCAGATAGGAAATGGGAAAGCATTTCGATGGATTTTATTACTAGGTTTCCAAAGGTGCAAGGTAGAGATTGCATCTTTGTGGTAGTTGATTGCCTAACGAATTTTTCCCACTTCTTTGCTATCCCAACCACTTACTTAGTAGTGCAAGTTTCAAACCTCTTCTTCAAAGAGGTATTCAAATTACATGGGTTGCCCAGGTTCATAGTAAGCAATAGGGACAATAAAATCATGAGTGTATTTTGGTAGGAGCTTTTCAGGTTGTGTGGCACTGAGCTCACCCCCAGTACTAGTTACCATTTGCAGATGGATGGATGGACAAAAATTGTGAACAAATGGGTGGAGGGGTTCCTGGGAAACTACGTCACAACACAATAGAAGGAGTTGGTTAGATGGCTATACATTGGGGAGTATTGTTATAACACCACATACCACATGTCCATCGGGATGACTCCCTTTAAATGGTGCTCTATGGGTATGAGGCCCCTAGCTTTATGGACTTGGTGTTGGGTGACAGTAGAGTACCCAAAGCTAGGGAATTACAATAGGATAGCCAGGACATTCTGAGGGCACTTAAAGAAAATATCCAGCAGGCACAAAATCAACAAAAGCTATATGTTGATCAGCATAGGGTGGAGTGCAGTTTTGAGGTGGGAGACATGGTACACTTGAGACTCTAACCTTACAAACAACCCTCACTTAATAAATAGAGCTAGCTTATGAAATAGAGCTTCCAGAGGTCAGTCGGGTACATAATGTATTCCACGTTTCTTGGCTTAAGAAAGCCGTTGGTCAGAATATTGTGTCTTCTGTGGAGTTTCCCCCTCTAGATGAAGAGGGAAAGTTGGTATTGGTCCCTAAGGCTATAATTGATACCAGGGAGAGGACACTCAGGAACAAGGTGGTTAAGGAGTATTTAGTTAAGTGGAGGAACCTATCGAAGGAGGATGCCACTTGGGAGGATGAGCGCATCTTGTAGTAATCAAGATTGATATTGCTTAAGGACAAGCAATTTCAAGGGGGGTGGAATGTAATGTCCCCTAATTGACTTAGCCATCGGTAGTAGTAGATTAGCCTATTACAAGAATTCCCGTAGGCTAATGAGATGTTAAGGGAACTCATTTGGAAGTATTTCCAGCAATTATTATTTTTAGTAAGTCAATTAGGGTAGACTCAAGAGTTGGATTTCACGATTTCATGCATTCCTTGGTAATAAATTTCCTTTTGTAGCTTTTGGGACCTCATTTGTGGCGTTATTTGGGACCTTTGGACCAAACTTACTACATTTAGTAACTCTATGGGATCAGGTGATATGGGAATTTCCATGTTGGACTTGGAGCATTTGATCAGGAGCTTTCCAATGAGCTATCATATGTGGTATTCTAAGTTTGACTCATTTATTATTTTAATTCCTGAAGTTAATATGTTTATTATAAAGTGATAATTAAATAAAAGACTTATTAATAAAGTCACTTTATTATAAAGTTGTTTTAAAAAGGTGTCCCCTCTAGGCTTGGACGCCTCTATGATGCTTCATGGGATTCTTTTAAGTGGAGGATTAAAATATTAATAAAAAGAGTCATTTTCTTTTATCCCACATTCTTTGTGTGTGGCGATCGACCCCATTGAGAATGCATATATTCAGCTACATGGGACGTCTTAGCTATGCTTGGGAATATATGAAGTCAAATAAATTATTGGAGAAGTTAGAATTCTTCAAAGGTTTGTGAGGACATAAACCCTCATGAATAGCATTCTTCTCACTATTGTAAGACACAACCAAGAGGATTTGAATCAAGTTTTCAAGGAAGAGATCTTGTTGCTATAGTGGCGCACTATAGTGACGCAACTACAGTAGAACGACTATAGTACTTGCTATATTTTTGGTGTTTGGCAACATTTGAAGAGAATATTTCAAGCCATACAAGTCAAGGTAGGAACTGAATCAGTCAAATACACCTGGGAGATAAGCCACATAGTTTGGAAATGCATGGAAATGTGGCCATACAGGTCTGAGATGAATTAGAAGGGGAGTTGTGCCTAGTTGACAACAATCTTAGAGTGTTGAATAGACTTATTGGAGTTGCTCCAGGTCTTAAATTAGTTGTGATAGAAACTAGTATGTCTATGTTGTATTTACTGATGACTATTACTGTATCAAACTATTGTTGATAATGAAAATGTGTTGATATCATTCACTTAAGATATTCAAGGGAATTAATAACAAACAATTTTAGTCTGTTCTATTATATTACTAGTATTTGTTATGAATGATGTCCTATGCTAAATTAAATATGAAGTTACTTAGCAAACAACAATAATCCAAACCAATATATTGTAAATTGAGAAAAAACAATACCAAACTTAGTTAGCTGCAAACCAACTATTTGACAAAATTACATTGAAGGAAAGGGCACAAAATTTAGTCTAGAACAAAGGGTATCCATTACAAAGAATGAGATGCATGAATGGAGCTTGAATGTAATGACTCACTTTGAGATATGTCAAATCACTCTAATAGTTCATGATGATGCATGTACCTTCCTTAGGCTAAAAGTAGAGTGATAATGGAGGATGGAATCACTTAGGAAACAAGTCATTTGGCTTGGCTTGATGGCTAGTTGCATCTCCCAAACTAACAACTAGAATCCATCATGATTCACCATAGACAACCATAATCAACCTTTGACAATGCTAGATATTGAATTAAAGTGAGCTTGAAGACTTGCAAAAACACTTTAATGTTGCTCCAAGATCTCAACTTTATTTTCTTTTGAAACTTGAATACTCTTGTGAAAGAATGCTTGAAGACCCTTGAATGCTTGGATCTTGAAATTTCTCTAAAAAATGCTTTCTTAGATGAAATAATGACTTAGAAGCTTGCTTATATAGGCATTTACACATACTTTACCATTACTTATATCTCAAAAGTCAACATCAACCATAAAGTTGAATTAAACAGTTGAATTTCCCACTCAAACCCTAAAAAATCCCCAAATGGAACTCATACGCCAGCTTTGGCATATGGGTCCCACCTAGGGGGACTCATATGCCCAAGGTGGCATATGTGTCCCACCCTATATTTTTGAGGTGGGTTGTTAGAAAATTAAGTGCTTTTGATGATTTTATCAGGTTTTTAGTTGAAATAAGCCTTGAGAACCAAAATAAAGGGTCGTATGGGCCTATTAATGATGACTTGAAGGGGTATTTAATGCAATGGTGCTAAAATAGGTCCAAATTAAGTGTGAAATTGCATTACTTTCAAGAGCGTACAATTTTCTAAACTAAATTTATCCCCCACTTTAGCGTGCATATGACTCTACGTGCATATGTAAGCTAAAGGAATCCAAACAATAAACTTTGTTTCATAAAAGTATACTAATATAGGTTCATTCACAACACAGGAGAATGAATCCCTCACTGTAACTATTTGCAAAACTACAATGTTAGGAGCCGCATCCTGCAACATGAATTCGTTAGTTGTCCAAAAATCCTCTTATCCAACTTCTTCTAGAAATCAAATTCAAGGGTAGATGTATGCCCCCCTTTATTCTTCTTTCTTTATAGAGGTGGATTCAAGGTAGCAAACTAATTGCATCGAATAAGGTAAGTCGTATCATAGGGTATTTCCAATTACCATACCACATAATGATAGACATATGATGAGGTCCGGAGAAAAATCATGATTCCAACATAACAAATGACATCAAAAATAAAGCTCTGTAGCCCTCATTATGTTCATTTGAATGAAAGGCACTTTTAACCCTAATACAGTAAAAACCCTAATTTTTAGCATATATAAAAGTAAAAAGTGAGTAATTTCTAACTATTTTGTCTTTTACCATCTTGTAGCTTGAATTTTGTGGGGAGTGAAGATACCAAGCCTCCAAGACTAGACATCCTGCAGGAGGAGGTAGCCTGCGGCGAGCTACAATATCAGGTGAGTTGATTTTTCTGCCTTAGATTTGTCCTCACACATTTATTTTATGTTTTTATGCATTTCTATATAGATTTAGGACCCTAAAAAGAAAATTTTGCAAAGCATCCCTTCTTTTCGCAAAGTGTCCCCTTTTTTGCAAAGTGTCCCTTTTTGTTGCAATGTGTCCCCTTTTGTCATGAAATGTTCCACTTTTTTGCAAAGTGTCTCATTTTTTGTGAAGTATCCCAAGAGGGAACTAAAGTGTCTAGGACCCTTAGAAAAGTACACTAGAACATCTTTAGTACACTCTTTTGATTGTTGATGTATAGATTTAAGATTTTATAATGCTTATAGGACATTTAAATTGATTTTTTGTTAGATTCCACCCCGGTTGTGGTAGCGTCTTAGCGGCAAATAATTTTTTTTCCTACAAGACCTAGCCTCAAAATTATCAAAGGAGACACATATATTACAAATGATTGAATTGTAATGGGCATAACTCATGCCCCCCATGAGGTACCATGGTGTTATGTTGATGGCATTGGTAGAGAGGTGGGATGCAGATACATGCATGTTTCATCTCCTGACAAGCAAGATAACAATCACCTTAGAGGATATCCATCACATTCTCTAAGTTTCAATTCGGGGTGAGAGAGTTCATTTTCTAAGGGATTGGTCATTTCGTAAGATGAAATACAATATATAGTACTGTATTGGAGGTCCAATTCTGGATGATACTATGGGGCCATTGATTGAGCTATCATGGCTACTTTATTCATGAGCACCACTTGTGTTATAGATTATGATGTTCACTATGGAATTAGTAATTGTCCTTGATGGTCGAGGAGCACATCTAGAGGGAGATCTAGTTCATATGATATGATGGATGGAAGAGTAGAGGACCGTATACGCTTGGGGGCTCAACATCCTTGCACACTTGTACTATGATCTAGGGTAGTTTGCATACCACGAGGTCGATAGTATGGTGCATTGTACACTACTACAAGTGTGATTCTTGGAGCATATAACATGCACTAGGTTGATAGGGTTTCCATGTACATCATCCCTAGGGTACCCTCATGCATCAGTTATCCATTGAGGCGGTTATGGTAGTACAAAGATTTGTATTTTGGAGAGTCAAATTCAATTGACTAGTTGAGGAGGAGACCTTATGGAGACCATACCAACTTATATCGCAATTGCTAGATGAGACTCGTCAGTTGAGGAGACTACTGATTAACATATTTCTAGTAGGAAGACATGATTGCATAGTATGACCCTTCTATTATGATAGTGTCATGTGATATTTTGGGTAAGTATAGGTACCACCAATGGCATGACCTTTCTTGAAGCGATCAGTATGGAGTGCTCAGAGGCCCAGTGATACGAGATAGCTCACCACTGATGGTGTCATCTACAGTGACTTTGATTATGAGGATCATGATATGTTCCTAATCTTTGACACTGATGATGTCGGTGCCAGAAATGTGTACAAGGAGTGGTGGGCAGCAACATGGCTAGCTCCTGTATTCCTGATGGATGAGCCAATAGGCTATGCAGTGCTACACCCAAATCAGATAGATGAGGATGAGGATAGAGCTGAGGAGACAGGGGTTAGGGCTGCAGACTTATTCATAGATGTGATATATGAGGAATATGATGAGGATGTTGATCCAATTATGATAGCCAAGAGGAGAATGAGGAGGAGGGTGAGGATGAGGACGAGGATGAGGAGGAGGAGGAGCATCTGATGAGTGAGGGTGATGATACAACATATGAGGATCTAGTTGGCCATGAGTGGAGAGAGCTAGCTCCCACTTGTGTGACTAAATTACAGTCAGCAGCTACAACATGCACTGACACTTACATTCATCAGAGGATAGCACATCCCCCATGCCTCCTACACAGGATGAGGTTGTCTTTACACAACCAATTGGAGAGCTAGGTGATGATATTTTATTTATTGTTATGCTTTATGCTTATGTTCATGCTTTATGTTTTTATTTTATGTCCATATATATATCATGATGTGTACTAATTATATTTATGATTTCTATCTTGTAGGGGCTGTGAGAAACCTACATGATCTCTATCACCAGGTTGTTGTAGAGATAGTGCCTCTGTTAGTCTACTTGGATGCTATTGATACAGATTATGTGCCCCCACCCATTATGGAGAAGGATCTAGAGTTGTTCAATTCATACGTCAAACTACGGACAACATATGAGAGTTTTTGGAGGAATTCCCACCAAGCCAAGGCTTCCTACGAGGAGGTTCAATCATCTCAAGCCCCAGTGGAGATCGAGAGATTCCATTTAGAGGTAGCCAAACTACAGGAAGAGAAAGATCATCTAGAGGAGGATTTCCGAGAGGCTATTGGATGGGTGCATGGTCTACAATATTCCCTAGATTGACTTGTCATCTCACAATCATGATTGTATACCACCGTCTCTCAACGGACTGCCTCTAAAAAAATGTGATCACCAGATCCTGAGGGATCCAATAGTCACAAACCACATTAGCATTGTATATATTGATGATATGTACTCAAAATTTTGATATAAATATATATATGATCATTTGATGTTTAGTTATTTATGTGTTTAATGTTAAATGGAAATGTGATTGATCAAATAATCCTTATAAGACTATTTAATTAATTTCTCCATGATTTAACATGTTTTATGTTATCTAATTAAAACTTATTCTAGTTTAGACTCTTAGATGCAACATTGTGATTTTAAGTATGTTATGCTAAATTAAATGTACCTATGATCTAATTATAGAATATTAAATGCATATAAAGATCTAATCTAACACAAAATACACGATTATCTTGAATAGTATGAAGGCTAAAGTAATCATCCAAAATTAAGTTAAATAATTACTTTAATATTCAACACACATAAATAATTGTTTTTCAAGAACGAAGCAATGCAAGAGCACATAGAATGTCATCTACTAACTCTAATGCCACTGCTTTATCATCCATACTATTCAAGAAGATTAGACATAATACTGGCATAGATGAGTGACATTTATAGGTTCTTTAAGATGTTTACCATCCATGTTAGTTAACGGATATGCTCTGGACCCATAAATTTCATTAATTATATAAGGTCCCGACCAATTAGGACTGAATTTTCCTATTTCAATCGAGTTGACATTAATGTTATGTTGATTTTTGAATAACACCAAATCGCCCTTATTGAATACAAGAGGGATGACATGGTCATTGTAACTATGCTACAATTTTCTAGAATTGGCTTGGAGATGTTCAAGAGAGTTAATGTGTTGTTCATCAAGCATCTCAATCTAATGCAATTATTGTTCTTTATATGTATTGTCATCAATAAGTCCTTGTAGAGTAATCCTTAATGAAGTAATCTATAAATCTAAGGGCATTATCTCCTCGGTACCATAGACAAGGTTATGAGGAGTAGTCCCAGTGTATTTTCTTATACTAGTATGGTAAGAGCATAATGCATATGTCAATTGTGTGTGTTAATCCTTATTGTATTTGATTACTATCTTCCTTAGGATTTTTTCAAGAGTCTTATTAGTTGATTCAGCTTGACCATTAGATTACAGGTAGTAAGATGTTGAGAAACGATGTTGGATGTTAAATGTTTCTAGGAATCTCTTCACACCATTATTCTTAAATGGTGTCCCATTGTCTGAAACCAATGTAGAATGAAGTCCAAAGCGAGCAATAATGTGTTCCAATATGAAATGACATATCACATCAGTAGTTGTGGAATGAAGGGGAATAGCTTCTACCTATTTTGTGAAATAATCTATTAAGTTTATTAAATAAAGGTGTGCCCAACTAAAGGAGGTGATATTTTTTCAATCAGATCTAGTCCCCATACTGAGAACGACCAAATAAGAATTTGGCCCCAAAGCTCAGAAGCAGGAGCATGAATCAAATTGCTATGTTCTTGACATTTGTGACATCTCTTAACATATTCAAAGAAATATTTTTCCATATGTCTCCAATAATATCCCATGCGGATGAGTTTTTGAACTAATGATCTACCTCCAAAATGACCTCCACAAGCACTTGCATGAGCTTCTTCAAATGCTATGGGGATTTTAGATTCTTTAAGACATCTAAGTAAAAGACCATTAAAGGATCTTTGGTATAACAGGTCGGCGAGAATTATATACTTAGACACGAGTTTGTGAAGACGATTTCAAGTATTCTTAGTTGTTGGCTCAAGAAAGGTACCTTCTTTTAAATAATTGAATATTAGTGTATACCATTCACTAGAGCTTTCCATAGTTGTTGATAATACTTCTTCAGTTTTGGATTTGATTGATGGTTCTCATAATTGTATGGGCAATAAATGTGAAATCTTTTGAAGGATATTAAGTTGATATAAGAGAAGTTGCACTTACCATTGCATCTACATGCCAATTATCCTTTCGTGGGATGTTATCAATGGTAAATGATTCAAACTTCTGTAACAAATTCATTGTAAGATCCTTGTATTTTGATAATTTTTCATATGCTTTTCCTCATACGTCTCTTTTATTTCCTTAATGACTAATTGTGAATCACTGAATATATTAATGTTTCAAACTCCCAAAGCTAAAATAGCATGTAAACTAGTAATTAATGCTTCATATTCTACTGTGTTATTGGTGCATAGGAATTTTAAGCAATAAGATAAGGGAATAGGCCTCCCTGTGGGTGAGACTATTATAACCCCAATGCCAGAACCTATTCTACACTTAGATCCATCAAAGTATAATTCACATGTTTCTTCATCTTTCTGAATAGTCCACACATTCTCATCAAGGAACGTTTCTATATTAGGTAATGCCAATGGTGAGGGAGCATCCACTAAGTGGTTGATTAAGGCTTGTCCTTTAATTACTTTTTGTGAAACAAACTTAAGTTCAAACTCTGTTAACAACATAACCCATATAGCTAAACATCTTGATAAATCTTTTTTAGTGAAAAGATGCTTTAAAGGATCAAATTTTGTCATTACATGTATTTCAGCATTTAGTAACTAATGTCTCAACTTACTAGTAGCAAAGATAAGAGAAAAACATTGTTTCTCTATCATTGTATATTGTTTCTCGTAATCAATCAAAGTTTGGCTAATGTAATAGACAGAGTGTTCTTTACCATTCTCATCTTGTTGAGCCAACAATGCTGCAAGAGCATGAGTTGATGTTGTAGTATAAAGGATGAAGGGTTTGTTCTGCATAGTAGGTTGTAAAATAGGTGGAGTGGCAAGATAATCCTTTGAATTCTCAAAATCCTGTTTACAACCTGCATTCCAATCAAAGTGTACATCTTTCTTAAGAAGACGTGTAAATGGTAACATTTGATCTGCTAAGGATGCTACAAAACAAGGGATAGCTTGAATTCTTCCTTGTAAGGTATGCAATTGAGAGATTTTTCTAGGTGGTGGCATGTTAACTATAACATTAATTTTCTTCATTTCCACCTCAAAGCCTTTGTGAGATATGATAAAACCTAAAAATTTTCCACTATCTACACTAAAGACACTTTTTCAGATTTAGTCTCATATTTTATTTTTACATTCATTCAAAGATCTTCCAAAGGATATTCATGTTGTCTTGTCTAGTTAAATATTTGGCTAGAATATCATTAACATTGTCTTCCAAAATTTTATGTATGTAAGATTCATGAAATATTAATTTGATAGCTCGTTGATATGTTGCTCCCACATTTTTAATCCAAAGGGCATCATGACCAAACAAAATGTTCCCTAAACAATTGTAAATGTTGTTTTGTACTGATCTTGAGGGTTCATAAAGATCTTATTGTACCTATAAAATCCATCCATAAATGACAACAAAGCATGTCTTGCAGTCAAATATACTATCATGTCAATATTAGGAAGGGGAAAGTCATCTTTCAAAGATGCTTTATTCAAATCATGAAAATCAATACACATCCTAATATGATTGTCGATTTTTGCAACTATGAAAATTTTTGAGATCCAAGGAGAATAATCTATAGCTCTTATGAAACCAGTTTCAAGGAGGTTTTCAATTTATGCCTTAACTAGTAAGGCTATCTTAGGATTCATCTTTCATATCTTTTGTCTAATTGGATTAGCATTTTCAGTAAGGACTATGTTGTGTGTCACTATCTTAGCATCGATTCATGGCCTATCTAAATAATTCCAAGAAAAAATCTCAAGAAAGTGTATAGGAGAAAATTTGCACCCCTTAAACACAAATTTATCTTTTACACATCCTCGCCTTAGAAAACCAAATATGAAGGAAAAATTCCACATCAGTTGGCTAATTTCCTTCTACTTGGCATTTTTCTGTTGTGTCGATTGAAGAATATTTTTTGGGGATGCCTGCGTGGCACATAGATGTCCACGCAACGCACTTATGTCCCTAACATATTCATGTGTCTGAAGCTATAAAAGGAATTACACTTCCTATTGGGAATGGTTTGTAACGTCCCTCTTTGAACAACCAACCTCAAAAATGGTATATTCTCTCCCTTCTTCAAATTCTTCCATTCTTCGTTCAACTCATCTTTTTCAGTTACTTCTTGCATTCTCAAGAATTCTTAGCCTTCATTTCACTCTCAACAGTACTTCAACACTCTATTACAATAACAACACTCTATCAACTTCATCAAGAAAGTGTGAATCAATCCATTGTAGCAGGGGCTTGAGGTTTTGCAACACCTCCCTTCATCACAATCGAGGCTATGGTGATTGTTCAAGCTCTCTTTCTCCATCATTAGTTAGTGAGCTCTTGGTGGAGGTGGTAACATTTTCTCGCATCTTCTTTATGATTTGGTTGAGTAGCTCTATACTATTTTGTAGTGTTATTTGTGTGCTTTCTCTCTTTACTTATTTATCATACATTTCTCTATCATTGCTATTTGGCTATCTGTGGAGGTGGAAACACCAAAACGGGGGTTTGACTGAGGCAAGCCCCTATACAACCCTAAAAAATTTCCCCTCTTTCTTGTGTGTAGGTGGATGTGCATTTGGAGCTAGCTGGTGAACATGAACTTCTATAAGATTATCTTCATCACCTTATTTCTAATCTATTTGCTTTATCATTTTAGTATGTATTTTGCATACTTTCTCATTCTATTTTTACCATATAGATTGAACTAGTTGGGTTGTTAGTAGGTCTTTTTGGCAGTTTTACTGTGTTCACTATTTTCTGGCTATACAGATGCCAACATTTCGTGTTGAGGTCCGAAAACTGCACTATTTCCCTTACACAAAGAGTTGTCTAAGGCACAAAATTAACTCCAAAAAGTCAGCTCTCCTAGCCCTCTGCTTTCATTCAACCAAGCTCTACATCGCTTTTGGCTTCCACTATGAGTGTGAATTCTCTTGACCCTAAAAAGGTGTACGTGTTCATCGCTCCTTCGGTGGAGCCACCCTTGTTGATGTCCCTTCTGAATGTCTCTCCTTTCCCAAAACCCGTAGATATTTCAAACACTTTGGTGGTATCTGCTATGGTTTTCTCTTCCTCCTCTTCCTCCATGCCTCATTCCTCGTCTATGGGGAGTTCACGTCCCCCAATGGAGCAGAAGGTGGAGAGTGGTCCTTCTAGCAACAAAGGACGTAAGAGGATTCCACCTTCTTTGAATGGTGGTCCTACATTGACTTGTTCTCTTTTAGTAACGGAACCAGTCCCAGCTTCCCCTGAGTTCGTCACCGCTCCAAAGTCACTCGACGAGTCTAGCAGTGAACCTCAGGCACAACCTTCCCCATTCATTGAGGTATGATATGGAACTCTAGTGAAGTGCATGTTTAAATATATGGATGAAGTTCTAGCCTTGTCAGCAATCTTCATGAAATCATTGACCATAGCTCTACAAGATCCGAGTGGAGGAGACCTTGCGGAGCCTTCTTCCTTAGCCCTTGTTGTGGGAGGGTTGGAAGGTCCTCCTGTTAACATTCGACCACTGTAGGCTCATCCTCCTTCCCCCTATGATGATCTGGAGTGGGAAGCAGATGATCTATGTGTCAATCAGTGTTAGGGGGAGGCCTCTTCTTTATCTATAGATTAGATGTGCATGTGTTGTGATGTGTTCCCCTGTGATCGTGCTATGTGTTCCTAGATGACCCTTGTCACCCTTGTCGGTGCTTGGATACAAGAGTGATTTTTGTGTCATGAACCTTCCTCTATGTGTATCATCATTCTTCCATGTTTTTGATTGATTTTCGGTAAATTATGGATGATGTAAAGTGTTGAGGGAATTTAGGCTTCCCTTCCATGTTGACCCAATTTTTTATTTTTACTTTGTCTTCTTGTGCATTCTTCATGTGGTTTGATATAGTAGGGGGTTGATGACAGTTAATTTTATATACTATTATTATACTTATATATATTTATTTATTTATTTATTAGCAGTTCTGACCCCGAAATATCAGATGACCCCTGTTCCCTTTGTTCATGATGTGTTTTTCTCTTTTAGCTTTTCTTTTATCTTTTCTCTTCTTTTCTTGAGTTGTCCCTTTCATGTGTGACAACACCATTTCCATAGCACTCTAATTTTTAGAAAATGCATTCATTTCCAATGAATCTTTTCTCGAGAATCTTTTGCAAACTTTTTCAAGGAATC